>MUZC01002879.1:553801-567062 GCA_002072015.1 Radix auricularia
TCATAAGACGAAATTTCGTTTGACACGAAATAATAGTAAAGTTTCGCAAAATTTAATAAATATTATCATATGTTTTACTCTTAACACGGAACAAAAATTGTTTACACAAAAAAGATTTTGGTTCTGAAAATAAACTAAATACGAAAAAAGAAACAACAACACCTTTCGCACTAGTGAGAATTAATTGAGAGGGCTTGAAAGAGAGGCGATGACTTTTGATGGATATGAATGGAAGATGAATTGGCTTTTACAAATATCGATGCCATTGCGTTGATTGAGAGAGCTGATTAGAGAAGCTAACATTTTTTATCAAAACAATATCCCCCCATCCCTCACTCCTCCAGTCGACTCACCTCCCCCAACACTTAAAAATTGTCCTTAAACAAAAATTTCTGTTAAAAGGAAAACATATTTAAGTCTTATTAATTTGGTGTTAAACAACTTTCACTGCATGTATATAAATATAGAAGTCGACAGATATATTTATATATGATGTAATGGGATGTTTTACTTGACATTGTTTTGTTGTCTGTCTTGTTGAACAGAAACGACACTCGTGACCAGCGACGTTTATGACATGCGTATTGCGATGTATTTTGAATAAATCTGTGACGTAGCGTGCATCCACTTAAATATATGAATGCCGACATTTTCTTTATTGACGTCTTACGTGGCTTCACGCGTGTTACGATATTATCTTATCTTAGATATACAGACGCTCCTTCTATGCAGAAGACCATGAGAGATGATCTGTTGGCAAGTGATGCAGCGGTCACAGGCCACGGCTATAGGGGTTCCACGCATTACCCCAGCCGCTTAACTATTGTCTAGTTAGGTACCCATTCGGAGCTGGGTGACTCGGGGACTCGAGAACAAATCCTCACTTTCGTGTGGATTCGAACTCGTGACCATCGGTATGACAGTCGAGAGCGCTACCTCTCGACCACCACATCCCATATTAGAGTGCAGCCTTACACTAAGAACATATTCACATGGAAAATATGATTTAGAACATGCTCATTTTGCTCTTATGGGAGGTGGGATCTTTATGACGTCACATTGAGGAAGGGGTCTAAGATTTCGTGACGACGTGTGGTGAGGGGGCAGGCGTAAAAAATTAGCCAAAATCGCGTGACGTCATTTATGGATGGGCCCTTCAGTCAATCGTATAATTTATGTTGTAATAAATTAATAAACATTAAATAAAATAATTGTAATTGAAACGAAGTACGTTTTAAAAGGTGGGGACCATTTTCACCATTGCATGCCCTATTTATGTAAACAGTAATAAAAGAGGCTGCATAAGATTATATATATCTATAAATACACATTTTTAAAAATACAAGATACTTTTTTTTGAAGGCCATAAGAATGTTATTGGGGTCGCACCCCCCAAATTAGCCAAAACATATTCCAAATTTACCACTAAAAAAAATAAAAATATATGCTTTCATTTTTTATTTAAAGGCCCCTAAACATAGGATTTTTTTTTATAAACAAAGAAATTGTATACATCAGTATGTAAACATATTAATTATTTATACAATTAATTACTTACCTAACTTTCATAGTAGAAAAATCGTGTATCATGTTATCAAAATTTAAATTATTTGTAATATCTTGTTCTATTGTCAATGTTGCAAGATTTTGTAGTCTTAAACTTAAATCATTTATTGTGGAACGATGATAATTTTTTTTCAAGATAATGTTAGAGAAGCTCCTTTCACAACTAGATACACTGATAGCAATTTAAAAATATATTCTTAGCAAAATTTTAATGTTGGGTAAAGAATTGTCAAATCTATACTGTTGGATATATTTTAATAGATCAAGCAGGCATTCCCCCCCCCCCCACCGTTTTTCTAACATAGTGCCTCTTCTTGTAGTGTAGGTACAGCCAGGGCTGATCTTAAGCCACTGCTACCTATGCGACCGCAGTGGGCCACGCGCTTTCATAGACCCCTCCTATCTTAATGTTCATTTATTATCATTATTAATACCTTATCCCTACCCAAACAGGGTCCCGCAAATAAGCTGCATAGGGCCCACAATAGCCAAGACCAGCCCTGTGTACAGCCATAAAAACCTGGGTCCTTTCTATTACAATATCGAACTGTTCTTGAACAATGTAAATAAAGAATATTATTTGATGTTGAAATTCTTCATTTAGTAGGTTACACGAACATTTTCTTGGAAAGACATAGATCTATTACTTATGAGCGCGTTCTTTTATTTTCTTTTAAAATTACATTGATGGATAAAAACATTTTTCGATGTACTTCTTGCTCTAAAGATAGAACCATGTTTCTTCTGAACTTTTCCCACTCATATTTTTTTCTAATTCTAACTCGGCGTTCAGTTGATATCTCCAACTCTCTGTAACAGCGTTCTGTATTAGCACATATCTTTATTCCCTGAAATGGGTTTGCATTAACTTAAAAAAGACGGGTTCCCATAAATTGCGATACCATAGAAAAGGAAAATATTGCATTGACCTGAGTAAAATTCCAGCATCTGATCTCGTTTTACTAGTTATTATATCAGATGTCATTTTTTTAACAAGACGCTTGAAATTTTTAAGATTGTCTTTTTTAAAATAATTTATGTTATTGGGGTGTTTATTAACGGAGAAATTTGAATATGTTCATTTTCTTGTCTTAAATCTTAATAATTTTCCATAAAAATAAAATATACGAATTCAAATTATTGACACATTATTTTAATTGGAGAGGCGTGATTATGATTAACATATTAACAGTATTTAATGAAAAAATACAAGCTATTCGTGCTGCTCAAATGCAATAAAAACAAAATAAATATAATTTTTAATAAGTTACCTCTCAATACTTTTATGAAAACTGAAACAGTAATATGAATTACTACTTGCCATGTAAACAGTAAACACAATATTTGAATCCCAACGTAAAGTAGATTATGTAAATCTACTTGTTAGGGCATTTCCAACAAGTGGGGATGTGTTGTTTTTTGTGCAGTTTTCTTTTAAAAGAACCATCTGTGATGTATACCGCTTAGTTTTCCAAACAAATCCTTACCTTTTTAAAGCAATTTTAAATCTTTGATCTGTTTTGCGTTAGTTATAACAACCACTATGTAATCAAACAGATTTTGAACGAATCCGTTAATTAAGACTCGAAATTAAGAATATTTTTGTCACGTTGGTTTTCCCCTTTGAAAAGAAAAAGGACGGGTTTTCGGAAATGGTTTTACTTTTCAAATGCCCACAAATGCCATCCTCTGAATGAGTGCTGCCCGTGTTGGACCGCCATCACCGCCCCCCCTAGCTACGCCACTGCACTCATTTATACCAAAGTGTCAATACTCCGATGAAACCTGACTTGGCTGATTTGATTAAGGAAGTAATATTTTAGTCGCGTGCCAGCTGATGAGGCTCTGCATGCCAGAAGTTCGCACATCACTGGCTTTAAGCGTTTGAATTATAGTAAGTTAAGTGAAAAATGGACAATCATGGATCAATGTTGAGGCAGTCATATTAATGGAGCTTATTATGTTATTTCATCCAATTACCTCATTAGAAAGTGAGGACAAACGTGACATATGAAACCCTACCATCTGCTGACTGTAGCAGTAACTGTCTCTACTCGATCATTAAGCACACCTCTTACGCTCATATGTCCACCACAAAATATAAAGCCACTTCTAACCACAATTTCAACACCATATGGCGTGACAAATTACACTCGAGAGATTAGCTGTAAGTCGTAAGTTTAAGTATATTAACGATTTGAAGTGTCCGTTAAAATGTCCTTGTGTACATTTGTTACCGACATCCCCGCTGTCACCATCCCAGACCTCGGCATTTCAACAAACAAAACTGTCCATAACAAACAATGTATGCGACTAAACTTTTGTTGTGGTATGGATAAAACGTGGTCTCAGGGCTACGGTAAGAGTAAAAAATGGAGTAGGTCAAAAGTTGAATACAAAAATTTAACATTGGAAGAAGGGTTTACTTCCGGTATATCAAGGGAAAGCAGTCATCTTTATTAAAGTGCCGAGTTATGTCCCGTCCAATCGTAGCGATTTCCTTGAGTGGATGACACGTTAACTCTCTTCAGGACGTTGCTTCAATTTTGATTCAAAATTTTGTTTTTTGAAAAAGGGGAAAGAAGACCAACTAGATGCACAAGCATTACATAAATATATGATTTTTTCCTTCACAAGAGCTGAGAGCTTGGGAAAAAACACTCAATGACACTTGAGAAACTTTTTGTTTACATTTCGTGATCCCAATCTAAATACAAGAAGCCACACGCCACCCCTCTCCTCTCACTAGCTCCCCACACCCCGACCCCATGCCATCCCTCACCTCTCACTAGCTCCCCACACCCCTACCCCATGCCATCCCTCACCTCTCACTAACTCCCCACACCCCTACCCCATGCCATCCCTCACCTCTCACTAACTCTCCACACCCCGACCCCATGCCATCCCTCATTTTATTAGGATGACGATTGAAAGAATTAATTCTCGGATCAAAAGATTACCTCTAGTTGTTTGAAGTTAAGCCGGTTGTATAAGACGTTGTGTGTTGTGTCATTTATCCAAACTGATTTGTACAGGGTTAAAGAAATACAACAAAACTCCAATCTGAACTGTTTTAAAATAACTTTTTTTAAAAATCTAACGTACACTCATTTGATTAAAGAGATCGGATATTTTCAACTGGATTTTCTCAAAAGATCCTAGGATATTATTTGAAGAAAATAACACTGTTTATTTTACTTGTTTCGTTTTAGATATTTGTACAACATGTAGATTGTCGGTGCATTTTGTGTCAGTCTTAAATAGATTATTATTTATAACGCCAGTTGTATATTACATGTTATATATTTATTCATAAAATTTCCCAAATTTTACGATTAATGTCCCCCTCCCCCCCCCCCTTCACATACAAGAATCTATCCAACAACTGTTGTCACCGTAACAACGTTTCCATCCGTCTCCACTCCGATCCTATTGACAGCTGTCACAACATACTCTCCAGAACCTGTCACCGAGTAGGATGTGGTGGACACGTCCAGGACTTTGACCAGCGAGCACGTGTTGGAGGTGCTGTGGTACACGGCCCAGTACCGGACGTTCGCTTTGAGACTTCCGCTCCAGTTCAAGGTCGCCCCGTTGGCGGTCACGGTAGGGGCAGCTGGGGCAGCAACCCCGCCTCTGTAGTAGTAGACAGCCGGGAGAGTGGGCCCCGTGTAGACGTTTGACTTCAGGGCAGTTGTCAGTCCCTGGAAATTATTTTAAAGGAGCAAATAATGAGCACAAACAGGCCTTGACACTTAATGGAAGAAATCTATTTATAGAAATATCCGGGTTATACAGCTAGACCAATCTCAGTAAAATATTAATAAAATATCCGGGTATTCTAGTAATGACTAAACTCAATAGATATTATTTTATTTGAAGTTAACTTCAGTCAGCTGACTTAGCTTTGATCGACACAAATATTTGTTGACATATTTATTAGACTAAACGTATTTGCAAGCGTGTTAGATCTAGTACTTCTATATCTAAGCTTACAAATATATTTATTTAAAAATTGGACAAAAACATTAAATTACTTTCCTTGCGACATATTATGTTTTTCGGTTTGAAAACTGAGAAACCCTATTTGAAAATAATGTGGGAAACCCTCTATTAAAGAGAATTTTAATTTAATTAATTTACATGGGGATTTGATTTGTTTAGTGGGCGGATTTGATGTGTTAAAAGAAAAATAGTAAATGGGCGTGAAGGGTTGCTCAAGTGCAGGGGTCTCAAAACTTTTCTACCGGAGGGCTGCATTAACTGTTAAACAGCAGTTCGGGGGCCGATTACCAGCAGTTCTGTGGTAAACTACAGGTAAAAATAGTCTCTTTTGCTTAGATTAAAAGTTCTCCAGCCGGATGAGAGGGCCTCGCGGGCTGCATCTGCACCGCGGGCCGTAGTTTGTAGACCACTGCTCTATAGTAACGAATGCAAAACGGTGGCTCGGGAGCCGCATGCGGCGCTTCTGTGTTAACATTGAAAATTGCGTACACTTTATGAAATATGTGTTTTTAAAGGATTTCTGGAAGATTTTCAGCCAGATTAAAGACCCAGAGTATCTTAGTGTGGCTCTGAACAATTTTTTTAATATTTTAAAAGGGCTCTTAGTTATTACAGGTCTGGCCACTCCTGCTTTAGTGTAAATTCCTCACGCACAAAATTAATTATTTTGTTAATATGACTTGGAGATCACAATAAGATTGATTTCGATAAATCACTATGTAGATTAATGTACATGCGCATTTAAGTTTTAGGCCATATGCACTGAGTTTGTAAGTCATACGTACATGCGCACTGAGTTCGTAAGTCTACGTACATGCGCACTGAGTTTGTCAGTCATACGAACATGCGCACTGAGTTTGTAAGTCATACGTACATGCGCACTGAGTTTGTCAGTCATACGTACATGCGCACTGAGTTTGTCAGTCATACGTACATGCGCACTGAGTTTGTAAGTCATACATACATGCGCACCGAGTTTGTAAGTCATGCGTACATGCGCACTGACTTTGTAAGTCATACGTACATGCGCACTGAGTTCCACGTCGTTTGCACTAAAATGTATGGCGCCCCACACGTTGCGGCTGGTTCTGATCTGAACTTGTTGAATCTGATGGACGATCTCAGACGTGCTCCAGTTGTTCTCCTCTATCCTGTATGACGTCAGGAGATGTGGCCAATTGTTGTGTTATGAAATAAGTTTGTGGTATCAAGTTATTGCTGTGTGTGAATGTTTTTAAATGAATAATTAGTTTTTATGTTAAGAACTAGTGTATCGCCCGTCAAAAAATGACGGAAGTTTTCAAAATGAATATATTTCAGTTGACATCTATTACTTTTGAGAAAATAGACATCAGAATAAAAGTAATGTAATACACAAGTTTATTTTATTCCTTTATTTCCACATTGAACTATTTTGTGTGGACGTTCAGAAACAGTTATTGTTGGTGCAGTAATTTGATGCTTTGCTTTCTAAAACAAGTAGCGTTACGAACGGACAGAACGGACATACAAATTAAAGTATGTATATTGATGATAACATATGAGGTATGCTTGCAGGTAGAAAAAAAATGACTGTTTGTGATGTGATACAATATATTACAAGTCGACTTGCTCAGAAAATCTCAACGTTTGAGGCCTTTGAATGTAGGAAAAGTTTCTCTTTCATCTCTACAGGCTAGCACTTGATATATGAGATCATTGAATGCTATAAATGTATAAAACGAACCTGTAGTCGGCTAGCCCCGCGTAAATGTGTTTGTGCAACGGGTTCTGGGCGGGGTCCGACCACCAGTCCACCAGTTTGGTGAAGCTCTGCGGGCCATCGATGACCCAGTACAGCTGAGGAGCCACGTAGTCCAGCCAGCCCTTCTGGAGCCACAGCCTGGAGTCGGCGTAGATCTCATCGACACTTGACATTCCTGAGAGTCACACAATGCAACACCCAAGACAGTTAGTCACATGGGCGTAGCTACAATATAATGCTACAAAACTGGGGCACGCCTTAAGCTTTTATTGACTTTATATGAATTATTTCGGTATGGTATGAATACGACAAACTGATTTTAATTTGCTTTGTTTCCATCAACATTTCACTTACATCATATAAATGTTAACAGCTCCCACTTACCAGATACGCCACTGGGATAGCCAGATTTCCAGATACCGAAGGGGCTGATGCCAAATTTTACCCAAGCTTTAGTTTGATGAATGCTGAAAGTTAGACCAATCAAAGAATAAGACAAGCAAATATGAGACTACTCAAGGAATGGTCCTCCTAAAAGATTAGTCAACACTAATATTACAATTGAACTCGGTAATAGCACTCAGGTGATGACTTACCTTACTGACATCACTCAGGTAAAGACTTACCTTGTTGACATCACTCAGGTGACAACTTACCTTGTTGACATCACTCAGGTGACAACTTACCTTGTTGACAGTCTCTCAATCAGCTTATTGACATTGTCACGTCTCCAGTCTGCCAAGGACAAGGTTCCACCAGAACTCTGAGGGACACAGAAACACGAATGGCATAATGACTAGATAAATAATCAACTATTAACCAATCAGCTTTCAATCAATCAGCTATCAACCAATCAGCTATCAACCAAACAGCTATCAACTAATCAGCTATCAACCAAACAGCTATCAACCAAACAGCTATCAATCACTATCAACCAATCAGCTATCAACTAATCAGCTATCAACCAAACAGCTATCAACCAATCAGCTATCAATCACTATCAACCAATCAGCTATCAACTAATCAGCTATCAACCAATCAGCTATCAACCAAACAGCTATCAACTAATCAGCTATCAATCACTATCAACCAGTCAGCTATCAACCAATCAGCCATCAACCAATCAGCCATCAACCAATCAACTATCAACCAATCAACCATCAACCATTCAACTATCAACCAATCTACTATCTACCTATCCACCTATCAATCAATCAACTATCAATCAATCAACAATCCATTATCAACCCATAAGCTATCAATCTATCAACTATATCAACCGATCTATTAATGTTCTATCTTCATATTCCATTATCTATATACCGATACATTTTTTTCTCAAAAACTATTACCAACAACAAATTCAACTCATAAACCGATATACAAACAATCATAATCACTTTTCATTTGGTCGAAAAGTATTTAGGTCCATATCATTAAATATTAAACAGTTGCTGAATCAGATGATGTACGGTTTTGGACATGTTTGCGCCTTCTAACAAAAGAGCTATGTTCAAGGAGTCTCACACCTGGTCCATGGCCGGGCTACTCACCTTGTAAGCATTATACGTGCTCGTGTCCGGAAAACGATCCGCTGTGGGGTAGGGGTAGAAGTAGTCGTCCATGTGGACACCGTCAATGTCGTAACGTTTGACCACATCTAGGATGACGTTGGTCACTCTGTCCTGTGGGACAAGGAGACAATGTGCACAGTAACATCCCATTCATCAATTAGGTGTACACAGTAACATCCCATTCATCAATTAGGTGTACACAGTAACATCCAATTCATCAATTAGGTGTACACAGTAACATCACATTCATCAATTAGGTGTACACAGTAACATCCCATTCATCAATTAGGTGTACACAGTAACATCCAATTCATCAATTAGGTGTACACAGTAATATCCCATTCATCAATTAGGTGTACAAAGTAACATCACATTCATCAATTAGGTGTACACAGTAACATCACATTCATCAATTAGGTGTACACAGTAACATCCCATTCATCAATTAGGTGTACACAGTAACATCACATTCATCAATTAGGTGTACACAGTAACATCCCATTCATCAATTAGATGTACATACTAACATCCCATTCATCAATTAGATGTACACAGTAACATCCCATTCATCAATTAGGTGTACATACTAACATCCCATTCATCAATTAGATGTACATACTAACATCCCATTCATCAATTAGATGTACACAGTAACATCTCATTCATCAGATAGGTCTGCAAAGTAACATGCCATTCGTTTGTAAGCTTCACACAGAACATCTCATATTTCATTGGTGATACACAAGTACTTCAGACTTGGTGTAAACAAGAACTTCAGACTTGGTCCAAACAAGAACTTCAGACTTGGTGTAAACAAGAACTTCAGACTTGGTGTACACAAGAACTTCAGACTTGGTGTAAACAAGAACTTCAGACTTGGTGTAAACAAGAACTTCAGACTTGGTGTAAACAAGAATATCAGACTTGGTGTAAACAAAAACTTCAGACTTGGTGTACACAAGAACTTCAGACTTGGTGTACACAAGAACTTCAGACTTGGTGTAAACAAGAATATCAGACTTGGTGTAAACAAGAACTTCAGACTTGGTGTACACAAGAACTTCAGACTTGGTGTACACAAGAACTTCAGACTTGGTGTAAACAAAAACTTCAGACTTTGTGTAAACAAGAACTTCAGGCGTGGTGTACACAAGAACTTCAGACTTGGTGTAAACAAGAACTTCAGACTTGGTGTAAACAAGAACTTCAGACTTTGTGTAAACAAAAACTTCAGACTTTGTGTAAACAAGAACTTCAGGCTTGGTGTAAACAAGAACTTCAGACTTGGTGTAAACAAGAACTTCAGACTTGGTGTAAACAAGAACTTCAGACTTGGTGTAAACAAGAACTTCAGACTTTGTGTAAACAAAAACTTCAGACTTTGTGTAAACAAAAACTTCAGACTTTGTGTAAACAAGAACTTCAGGCTTGGTGTACACAAGAACTTCAGACTTGGTGTAAACAAAAACTTCAGACTTTGTGTAAACAAGAACTTCAGGCTTGGTGTACACAAGAACTTCAGACTTTGTGTACACAAGAACTTCAGACTTGGTCCAAACAAGAACTTCAGACTTGGTGTACACAAGAACTTCAGAATTGGTTAAACAAGAACTTCAGACTTGGCGGTACACAAGTACTTCAGGCTTGGTTTACACAAGAATTTCTGACTTGGTGTACACAAGTACTTCAGACTTGGTGTACACAAGTACTTCAGACTTGGTGTACACAAGTACTTCAGACTTGGTGTACACAAGAACTTCAGACTTGGTGTACACAAGTACTTCAGACTTGGTGTAAACAAGAACAATAACTTCAGACTTTGTGTAAACAAGAAAAAGAACTTCAGACTTGGTGTACACACATTTGATATAAAGAAGCAGCGCACCAACACTTGATCAACATTAAAACTCTAATAAAATGCAAGACCAGACATAAACCATGGATAAGCGAAGGACGCAAAAATCTTCTGTATAAAAGATAAGATAAGACAAATCGTCTAAAGTTTGTACACAATAACATAACATTACTCAGTTGTCTTAGTGTAGAGTTTCTACATGACAAATTATATTGTGAGTGAGTCTTCAGAGATGACTTATATTGTGAGTGATTCTTCTGAGATGACTTATATTGTAAGTGAGTCTTCTGAGATGACTCATTGTGTGAGTGAGTCTTCTGAAATGATTTATATTGTGAGTGAGTCTTCTGAGATGACTTATATTGTGAGTGAGTCTTTTGAGATGACCTATATTGTGAGTGAGTCTTCCTAGATGACTTATATTGTGAGTGAGTCTTCCTAGTTGACTTATATTGTGAGTGAGTCTTTTGAGATGACTTATATTGTGAGTGAGTCTTGTGAGATGACTTATATTGTGAGTGAGTCTTCTGAGATGACTTATATTGTGAGTGAGTCTTCTGAGATGACTTTTATTGTGAGTGAGTCTTCTGAGATGACTTATATTGTGAGTGAGTCTTCTGAGATGACTTATATTGTGAGTGAGTCTTCTGAGATGACTTATATTGTTAGTGAGCTTTCCAAAATGACTTATATTGTGAATGAGTCTCTCGAGATAACTTATATTGTGAGGTCCTTTACATATATATCTCTTCTTCATTTCGTACTTCCCCTACCATTTTTTCCTCTCCTTCCCTCTCTTTTTCTATTTTACTGTTGTTGGTTATTAACTGCACAATCATCCTATCAGAGTTTCAAAGATATGAGAGTAGACATTCAGATATGTTATGTACACATACATGTGCTTCAAAAAGCATTGAGGCTATACTGTTATATGTCACCTTGTCTTGATGTGTCCTAGTGAACTAACATTCCAGAAGTAGAAGAGCGCTAGGAAACATCAGTGTAGAAATACCAATGTGAGGTAAGCTAGATTCAGTACAGATTCTAATCTGAAAGTGGTCTGATTTTATTCTGAAAGTGGTTCTCACACCCACCAAGGTTCTCACACCCACCAAGGTTCTCACACCCACCAAGGTTCTCACACCCACCAAGGTTCTCACACCCACCAAGGTTCTTACACCCACCAAGGTTCTCACACCCACCAAGGTTCTTACAACCACCAAGGTTCTCACACCCACCAAGGTTCTTACACCCACCAAGGTTCTCACACCCACCAAGGTTCTCACACCCACCAAGGTTCTCTCACCCACCAAGGTTCTCACACCCACCAAGGTTCTCACACCCACCAACCTGAACTTCCTTACTCCCAGGGTCCATCCAGAGGTTGTTACCGTAGGCGTGGGCGTGGGCTGGGATGGCTCTGGCCATGTGATTGGCTGCAAGACCGGAAGTGGATGTAGAGCCAGACTTCGCCCTAACAAAAGCCATTTTGAATGCAATAACTATTTATGTGTAAACATAATTTTAAAATCGCTGTATTCAATGCTCTTATAATCAAAGACAAGATTGTTTCATATACATGCAATTTAAACGCCTTTTATTCCTGCAATAGCCTCATCGTTGTGAAATGAGATTAAATCTAAAAACGTAATGTTCAGTTGACTATTTGGCAAGCATATTACCTGTAAGGATTAAACCAAGCGTGAACTTCCATACTTCTCTTGTGAGCCTCGTCAATCAGAAATTGCAGAGGATCCCAGATGGGATTCGGGGCAGTTCCCTGACTTCCGGTCAACCACTGACTCCATGGTTCAATAGTAGACTGATAAAAGGCGTCGCCGGCCGGACGGACCTATGAAAGATGTAGACGAATGAGTTTTTGAATGATAGCATGGATGGATGGTTGGATGCGTGCAGGTGGTTGGATGCGTGCATGTGGTTGGAGAGAAGCATGTGTGGATGGATATCTGGACGTGTACGTAGGTTTGGGTTTGTTGGCTGGTCTGATGGATGATATTCTATTGGTTGATGTGTGCATTAAGGCACGGTCTATATGTCGGCTTGATGTGTGTATTAGGGCACGGTCTATATGTAGGCTTGATGTGTGTATTAGGGCACGGTCTATATGTAGGCTTGATGTGTGTATTAGGGCACGGTCTATATGTAGGCTTGATGTGTGTATTAGGGCACGATGTATATGTAGGCTTGATGTGTGTATTAGGGCACGGTCTATATGTAGGCTTGATGTGTGTATTAGGGCACGGTGTATATGTAGGCTTGATGTGTGTATTAGGGCACGGTCTATATGTAGGCTTGGTGTGTGTATTAGGGCACGGTCTATATGTAGGCTTGATGTGTGTATTAGGGCACGGTCTATATGTAGGCTTGATGTGTGTATTAGGGCACGGTGTATATGTAGGCTTGATGTGTGTATTAGGGCACGGTGTATATGTAGGCTTGATGTGTGTATTAGGGCACGGTCTATATGTAGGCTTGATGTGTGTATTAGGGCACGGT
>MUZC01002879.1:570621-581273 GCA_002072015.1 Radix auricularia
GGCTTGATGTGTGTATTAGGGCACGGTGTATATGTAGGCTTGGTGTGTGTATTAGGGCACGGTGTATATGTCGGCTTGATGTATGTATTAGGGCACGGTGTATATGTAGGCTTGATGTGTGTATTAGGGCACGGTGTATATGTAGGCTTGGTGTATGTATTAGGCCACTATGTATATGTGCTTTGATGTGTGTATTATGGCACGGTGTATATGTAGGCTTGATGTGTGTATTATGGCAATGTGTATATGTAGACTTGATGTATGTATTAGGACACGGTGTATATGTAGGCTTGATGTGTGTATTATGGCACGGTGTATATGTCGGCTTGATGTGTGTATTAGGGCACGGTGTATATGTAGGCTTGATGTATGTATTAGGGCACGGTGTATATGTCGTCTTGATGTGTGTATTAGGGCACGGTGTATATGTAGGCTTAATGTGTGTGTTAGGGCACGGTCTATATGTAGGCTTGATGTGTGTATTATGGCACGGTGTATATGTCGGCTTGATGTGTGTGTTAGGGCACGGTCTATATGTAGGCTTGATGTGTGTATTATGGCACGGTGTATATGTAGGCTTGATGTATGTATTAGGGCACGGTCTATATGTAGGCTTGATGTGTGTATTATGCCACGGTGTATATGTCGGCTTGATGTGTGTGTTAGGGCACGGTGTATATGTCGGCTTGATGTGTGTATTAGGGCACGGTGTATATGTAGGCTTGATGTGTGTATTAGGGCAATGTGTATATGTAGGCTTGATGTATGTATTAGGACACGGTGTATATGTAGGCTTGATGTGTGTCAGGATTTAGACGTTCAGTTTTGAACAATGTATGCATTGTGGATCTAAGGACATGTGAGTAAATGGAGTGAATGAATAACGGAAGAATGCTGCAACGGATTACTTGCTAATCGAGTTGATAAGTTGAAATTGTTATAGCTAGAGGATGAGACAAAAACATAGAGATAGTAGACCAGAGAGAGGGAGATAGAGAGAGACAGGTAGAGAGAGAGACAGACAGAGAGACGGATGGAAAGAGACGAGTGAGAGATATATAAAGAGACGGAGTGAGAGAGAGAGATAGAGAGAGAGAGAGAGAGAGAGAAGAGAGAAGAGAGAAAGACATACATACAGAAAGACGGACAGAAAGAGAAGAGAGTAAGATATTAAAAGACGGAGAGAGAGAGAGGAGAGAGAAAGAAAGAGAGAAAACGTGAGGAATTGTATATTCATTTTTTTTTTAAAAACGATGGAGTAAACTGAACTTTCAGACGTCTGCAAAACATGACGTCATGAAGTCCTTGACCGAGTTTATTATTTGTGTTAAGCCAGTAAAGCACTTACTTGGAAGAAGACAGCGTTTATAGTAGCAGCTTGAAGTTTGTCCAGCAACGTTCTTAAGTCGGCCTGGTTCTGACTGGTTGACTTGGCGCTGGACTTTGGCCAGTCAATGTTACTGACAGTTGCGATCCATGCTCCCCTGAGTTCTCTCTTGGTGCGACCACTGCTACACGCTGGGGTTTCCAGAGATCCATAAGAGATAGACATGCGTAATCTTACACTAGCGGTAAGCTGCATTCATAAAAATATGATAACTCTTTTTTTTATTAAGACACAGTTCAACACACTTGGAATAAAAAATAAAATATTTTTATGTACGTGTGAGTTTACCTGCTTGGGCAGACGCCAACAATGCCAATAGTACAACCGTCAAACACAACATCCCAGGCTCCTGTGGCACTTCAGTCTCCTATGGTCTACAACTATTAGAATAAACCCTTATGTTAGGACAAAATACCTTAAAATTTGAAACAAAATTTACTTCCCTTTCACACAAGACCAACGGCCCTGTACCATTAGAACACAGAGGCGTCACTAGGGTTGGTGTCACCCGGGGCGGTAGCTCATGGTGACACCCGGGGCGGTAGCTCATGGTGTCACCCGGGGCGGTAGCTCATGGTGTCACCCTCTCATGATTTAACCCATAGAACTCCTCCGTGTATTCCAGTGGCAAATAACGGGAATATATAGAATTTTATGGTCTGGTGTCACCCCCCTGATGGTGTCACCCGGGGCGGCCCGCCCCCTCCGCACCCCCCTAGCGACGCCACTGCTAGAACATACGGGGTTTCCGTTTGCAAAGGGGATTTCCCTTTTGACATCGACAATATAGCACTCTAAGCCTTTTACTTTAAAAAATTAATTAATTACAATAATTTAAATTACGCCATATTTTCAAGAACAGGTTTATTTTTACGTCAGGTATAGTTTCCTTTTCTTTTAAATGGGAAATGAGAATTATAACACCACGTTACAAAGGTTTTATTGTTTGTTTTTTTTTAAAAATAATATTTAATATTACAAGTGATAGTGACGTCAAAACATTGGGGCAGCATAGACAAAGCTGAAGTAGCAGAAGGTCTCGTCATGACCCCCGTATATCCGGCCACTAGTGCTCATCAAGGCTATTTTTGAGGGGATCGTGCCTTCAGTAAATGAGTCGTGCTAAAAATAAAACGACTTCGGTCTACTTAACGGCATGTCATTGTCCTCTCCTGGTGGTTTCATTGTCCAGCTTAATGCACACGGTCATAGTTAAGTTTAAACCTGAAAATTCTTCACTTAGTCAAAGCGCAAACCTTTTTCAAGGCTACAAAGAATTAAATAATTTTAAAAAATGAAATCGTGCAATTAAACCTTGTATAAACTAAAAAATTTTCAATTCATCAGTTCATTATAGTAAATTATAGTTAACTTACAGAAATACTTTTCAGGGCTTCGGTCGTATCCAAAGGAATTTTAAAAAAATAAAGATCTTGCTACACATACAATTACAACCAAACCATTAGTGCATTCAGTAAACATCACAACAACCATTCTCAAGGCAACAAAATTTAATTTTTTAAGTTCATATGTTATCACCAAGAGTGCATGATTTAATGAAATTCTTATTGATATTTATTCAAATCTCAAATCCAAATAGTCCACACATGCTTACAGATTTCATTAACTTACAGAAAAAAATGGAGCTCTTGTGGAAATAACACGTTAATGATTAAAAGTATTTAAAGATTTTTAGTAGGTCAAAAAACATTCAACACCAACTGCTGTTTCCTTCCCAAGAGAAGACAACTCACACGGAATGTTCCACTTAACAGTTAGCGTTTTATCTCCATGAAGCCATGAATGGTTCCCATAAATATCAAAATATTTTAAANNNNGGGGGGGGGGGAATTCATGTTATTACCCGTTGTTGACTTTTGTTTAAAAACACCTTTATGCAGTTTTAGAATACGGTTGGCATTCTTAGAAACCTCTAATGACCCTTTTTTGTTTCGTTTATGAAGATTCACTTTTCATTAAATTGTAATTATTAATTAGATGTTACAATTTTGTGTTTTAAATTTCATAAAATCATTATTAACACCACACGTTTTGCTGTTTAATTTCCTTGTTCATGTAACAGTAGAATCAGTTCGTCTGTTCATTTCACCCACTTTAGGATCCGTCTTATAATTAGGGCGTTACGTTTAGTAAAATGTTCTATTTAAAGACCATAAACAAACCGAAAGTTTTACACATGCCATGTCTCGACACACTCCAGTTAGTATTAGGATTTAGGTCAACTTGACATTAGAAGTCTCGACACACTCCAGTTAGTATTAGGATGTAGGTCAACCTGACATTAGAAGTCTCGACACACTCCAGTCAGTATTATGATGTAGGTCAACCTGACATTAGAGGTCTGAGCTCAGGCTAAATCATACTAAGATGGGCTTTTATTTTATTATATTTTATTTCAATTATCAGTGAATCCCATATTTGTGTCATGATATTCTGACTTTTTTTTTTTTTTATCATTTATACACGTGGGTTAATCATAGTATTCAGAATTAACTTATTATCAGTTAAATTATTCACACAAAATCTGACTTTATAATCAGTCAGGGGTAGTTTTGTATCATGATTATCTCATTAAAAGCCATCATTCATGCCTTTAAATTATGTTTCATGATACCCTGCCCTCTGTCAAGGTTTTCGATATGTAGTCGCTTATGTTCTCTGATTGGTGTGTTGTCTCTAAGTATTAAAACTCATAGAATAGGATGAAGAAAATCAAAGACCAGCATAAAGAAGAAGAGAAAGTAAACAAAGAATGTCACAAACTTGAATTTTTAAAAAAGTCCTTTTGCTGGGATAAGGAATGAGACAGACTAAGGTAAGTTAGTAATAGATTTGGGGTAGAGAAAAAATAGATTTAGATAAAGGTACATCATAGAATATGATAAGAAAAAGTAATAGATTTGGGGTAGAGAAGAAATAGATTTAGATAAAGGTACTTCATAGCATATGAGAAGAATAAGTAATAGATTTTGATCAAATAGAAATACATTGAGAAAAGAATTCAAAGACTAAATAGACAAAGTTATAGACTAGAGAAAAAAGAAATTATTAGGCTGCCATCAAAAGTAAACGAATAGAATAAAAAAAATCATTGACTATGATGTAGAATTCATAGACTAGAATAAAAATAAAGTTATGACTATAATAAAGAAAATAAAAGTATACATATGATATGGTAGGTTTTGGACTGAGGAAAAATGTCATATATTCGAATAAATTAAATAAAATACTAGGATTTAGAAAGTCAATGAATAGGGTCTAGTAGATATAGGATAAAGGAAGTCAATGAATAGGGTCTAGTATATATAGGATAAAGAAAGTCAGTGAATAGGGTCTAGTAGATATAGGATAAAGAAAGTCAGTGAATATGGTCTAGTAGATATAGGATAAAGAAAGTCAATGATAGGGTCTAGTAGATATAGGATAAAGAAAGTCAGTGAATAGGGTCTAGTAGATATAGGATAAAGAAAGTCAGTGAATAGGGTCTAGTAGATATAGGATAAAGAAAGTCAATGAATAGGGTCTAGTAGATATAGGATAAAGAAAGTCAATGAATAGGGTCTAGTANTATATCCGGCATCCTTCCGTCTCGCGAGACGATGGTGCATCACCCTTGGGTTGGGTTGCATTTCCTCGAGTGACTGTGCAGTCCTATCCTTGAGTGACAGTCTTTGCCACAGTTTTTACACACGAGTTCTGTGCTTCCAAATGTTTTGGCCTTTCTCCTAGCTCTTCTGTCTGCAGCCTCCTCCATTCTTCGCTCCTCGGCTACTATGACGCCCTCTTTGACAACTGTGCGCCACGTAGATCGGTCTTCTGCCTTACACTCCCAGTCACTTGTATGTATTTTGGCTGCTTTCATGTCCCTTTGACAGACATCTTTAAATCGCAAGCGTGGGCGACCTGTTTTACTCTTTCCTGAAGCAAGTTCACCATATAGGAGGTCCTTCGGGATGCGGCCGGGGCTCATTCTTTTGACATGTCCTAGCCACCTCAGGCGTCTTTCACTAAGAATTGAGTACATGCTTTGGGTATTGGCACGCGTTAGTACCTCACTATTAGGCACTTTTTCTTGCCATTTAATACCAAGGATGCGGCGCAAGCATCTCAAATGGAAGCTGTTAAGCTTACGCTCTTGTGATGTATAAGTGGTCCATGTCTCGCTCCCATATAGTAGTGTACTGATGACACAGGCTCGATAGACGCACAGTTTGGTTTTCTCCGTTAGCTTGGTGTTTTGCCAGACCCGCTTATTTAGTTTAGCCATTGTTGCGGCTGCCTTGCCAATTCTGCTGTTTATTTCTTCTTCAATGGACAGTGTATTGGAGACCTTGGATCCCAAGTAGGTGAAGATGTCCACAACCTCCAAGTTTTCATTATCGACATTTATGGTAGGAGGGGTTTGAGTGTCTTGGGCCATGATGTTTGGGTCTAGTAGATATAGGATAAAGAAAGTCAGTGAATAGGGTCTAGTAGATATAGGATAAAGAAAGTCAATGAATAGGTTCTAGTAGATGTAGGATAAAGAAAGTCAGTGAATAGGGTCTAGTAGATATAGGATAAAGAAAGTCAATGATAGGGTCTAGTAGATATAGGATAAAGAAAGTCAATGATAGGGTCTAGTAGATATAGGATAAAGAAAATTTAGAGAGTCAATCAGTAGGGTCTAGTAGATATAGGATAAAGAAAGTCAATGAATAGGGTCTAGTAGAAGATA
Source organism: Radix auricularia (assembly GCA_002072015.1). Taxonomy (NCBI): domain Eukaryota; kingdom Metazoa; phylum Mollusca; class Gastropoda; family Lymnaeidae; genus Radix; species Radix auricularia. The sequence goes on from MUZC01002879.1 coordinate 576,747, forward strand.
TAGGATAAAGAAAGTCAATGAATAGGGTCTAGTAGATATAGGATAAAGAAAGTCAATGAATAGGGTCTAGTAGATATAGGATAAAGAAAGTCAATGAATAGGTTCTAGTAGATGTAGGATAAAGAAAGTCAATGAATAGGGTCTAGACGATATAGGATTAAGAAAGTCAATGAATAGGGTCTAGTAGATATAGGATAAAGAAAGTCAATGAATAGGGTCTAGTAGATATAGGATAAAGAAAGTCAGTGAATAGGTTCTATTAGATGTAGGATAAAGAAAGTCAATGAATAGGGTCTAGTAGATATAGGATAAAGAAAGTTATAGACAAGTATAATCGAAGACGTAGACTAGTATCTAGCTACTCTTAGCTTTGTCATCCACTGTCACTAGTTTCTATTTCCGTCAATTCTATGGAACTAGTTCGTCAACTTAATTGAACTTTTAAAGGAAAATTTCTTATCTTTCCCAGGGGCGTAGCTATTGTGTTTTGCGTTCGGCGACAAAATATATGATTAGCGCCCCCCGCCCCCTTTCCATTTCATTAATATCATACATTTGTTCACTCCTTATAAGGTTATGTTGTTGGCCTCATTTTGGCTCTACTGTACCTTGGCTCCCTGGAACATCTGTACTCTCTGCCGCCCCCCCCCCCCACTACGCCTCTCAATCTTTCCCAATGCCAGATTCAACAAGCTTTCAGAAATTCAGTACTTGACAAAGGAACTTTGGTAGTTCAAATCTCTAGCAGTTTTATTCTGTTAATGAGAATCGGCTATAGTTAAACAGTTGATTGTTGTTTACTCGGTGGCATGATAATTTACAATCAGTACGAAAAAGCGGCTGAGCTTGTAATTGTTTGTTACCGATCAGATTTATGAAGAGGGATCATGGGCATACATCAAATAGGTAGTTGTTTTTTTTGTTTTTTTTGTTGTTTTTTTAACATACGTGTGGCTTTTAGACATACGTCACGTTTCTTTCAAGTTAAGAAAGAAAAATTAATGTGTAATATTGAAGAAATAATAGAAAGAAATTTGAGAAAATTAAAGATATGATTTGTATAATATGGGTGAACAAAGCGCTTTTTTGTCACAAGAACCTAATGTTGTAAATTATTTTTATAGCTATGGTAAATTGTCTTATTTAAAGTTACAATTCTGTTAAAGTATTTTATATCATCATCAGTCTCATGACCGTTGCGGTCGTTGGGAGGAGCGCATGGACACATCAACAGATAATTATCTCCACAGTTGAGCGGCGGCCAGTAGTTCACTCAATCCCATCCCTGCCCATTCCTTTATGTTGTCAAGCCAGCTTTCTGTTGTCGACCTCTTCATCAGCCGCCTTCTACAGTGCCTTGAAGGATAATTATAATTCTTATCGGGGTGTCATGTCGAAGTACATAACCGAACCATGCCATCTTAAGTCTCTTAATTGTTGTTATAATGGTTTCTTGATGACCCGCAATATAGTTTATTTTGAATGTCCCAAGCACATTCCTGGGTCTTGTGTTCTAAATAGTAGATCTGGAGAATTTCCCTCATACATTTTTTTTTCAAATGCCTGCAGCTTGATTTTAGTGGCCGCCAATAGTGTCCAGGTCTCACATCTATAAAGGACAATGTTTTGACGAGAGTTCTGTAAACCCCGAGCTTTTTTGGCAGGCTAATGTTTTTGCTGTTCCATATTTTGGTTACCTTTATCATTCCTGCCATAGCCGACCCAATTCTAGCTCGAATTTCAGCTTTACATATACCATCTCTAGATATAATAGCTCCTAGGTGTTTAAAGTTATGTACCTCCTCCTGCGTTTGTTGGTTCATTATAATGTTTGCCAAACTGGCAGCTGAGGTGTTAACCAATTTCTTGCTTTTCTCTGAGCTGATTTTCATTCCATATGCACCTTATCTGTCTGCAAGTTTGTCAGTGAGCTCCTGTAGTTCTTTACTGCTCCCAACCAAAAGATTCTATGTCATCAGCAAATCTTACATTGCATAAGTGTCTTCGGCCTGTATGATGGATGTGTGGTGATCACTGAGAGTTTCTTTCATGATTTGATTCAAGGGAGATAGGTAGAGCATGCAGCCCTGGCGGACTCCTATCGTCGTTTTGAAGAAGTCCCCTATGGAGCCTTTAAATAAAACTGCAGCGCTTGCCTGACTGTAGAGTTCTTCTATCAACTTTACCAGCCATTCTTCAACGCGTTGAACCTTCTCATAACTTGTCAAAGTCCCTCGTGCCATACTAGATCAACGTCTTTCTTGAAGTCTATAAAGTTGTGATGGAGTTCACGTTTGTGCTGTAGATATTTTTCTATGAGCAAGGGACAGTTGACAATCTGCTCGATTGTCCTTTAATTATAAGATTTCTTAGATTCTCGTACGCTTTTTTAGTATTACTGGCAGATATGCGATCTTCCATTGTGCGGCTCGTTTTATTTCCTGATAGAATTTCTCCAAGTTGTCATTAGTGTGGATAGAATTTGGAGCGTACACCTGTATGATGGTGACATTATGGGGTCTCGCACATATTCTAATGCTTATCACTCGATTTGAAATTGGTGTGCAGCTAATTACTGATGCAAATATTTCCTGTCTAACAAGGGACACTACCCCATATTGATGTTTGGAGTCATCACCGCTGAGTCAAATGTTATGCCCTTCTTCTGTTGATGTTTCACCAAACCCTGTCCAACAGACTTCGGCAGGTCCTATGATGTCCAAACTGTACCGATGTAATTCATGCGTTAGTTCTTTTACTTTCCCACACTGATACAGGGTTCTTACATTCTTACATGCCTGTACTTATCCCTTCTCTGAGAAGCCTAACTGTGTCTGTTCCAGAAATATACTTAACGCCCCCATTCTGATGACTTGCAGTGAAGTTCGTGGTTGTTAATCTGTTCCTCGACCGACCCGGCGTGGATATCTTTATTTGTTGTGTGTTCATGCTTCCTTTCTGTGGGCTTATAGACGTGGTGGCGCCCAACTCTCAAAGTCATTGATTTGTGATCAGGGTCTACTCCTCTAGCCTTCCTCGAGAGTCTGTATGACTGTAGGGTAGCGGAGGTTTGTAAACAGAGTTAACCTTCTCTATATAAGCAGTCTTACATAGTTAATGATGTTCAACTGCCTGACGCCTTTTGTTTTAAAGCGCCGCTAGTCCAATTAAGACATATAAGTAATTTTACAGCTAAATCTAAGGCTTACATATACTTGTATGAATAGTGAAAACCTTAGATGACACCATTGTCGATGTATTTAAATGGCGATTGCATCTTATTTTTTTTAATTTTCAACAAGAAAGTAGCCTTAAGTTTATTGAGTTTTTAAAAAGTTTTATTATCTATTTATATATAAGGGTCTATTAAAATTGTAAAATCTTCTGATGGCTGCCTTTCCTTGATCAAAATTTCTTTAAAATTATATACCTTAATTATTTAACCTCTAGCTTTCCTGTAATGAAAACTTTTTATATTTAGAAAGTTATTTATTTTAGCTGATTTATTAAATGTGGGTCTAATTATATTTGATCCATTAATTTTTATTTTGTTTGTTCAGTATCAAATGGTTTGGGAAGAGGTGTATAAATGAAACAGAACTGAATGCCCATGAAGTCACTCAGCAATATATCTCCTTATCATTGAATGTTTTTCCCCAACTAACGATGACTAGAACAGCAGGACCTCGGGTTAATGTCAAGTGGGTTGTTCAGGCCGATTTTATTTCAAAGTGTTTTTCATGCATGAAGGAAATAGGAAAAAGTAGGTGCGGGGGGGGGGCACATTTTTGTGTTTGAAAAAATCCAGAATCCTTCTCAATCACAATGTAACTATTCAAACAAACCGCCCCGCCCCACTCCTTCGACAACCCTGGCCAGTAGGGGAAACCGGAATAAAAAACTTGGTAATTTTTTTATGCATGAGCAATTGAGATATCGGTAGTGCTCAAAAAGGCGTTTCCGAAAAGTCAAATAATGAACACATTGTTAGTAAGTGTCCGTTTCACAGCGGGATTCCCGCCTGTAATTTAATCTACATTAATTGAGTCATCTTGACAGGTGACTTTATATATATATATATATATATATTGTGGAGAATTTAGGGCGGGTAGAGCGCTGCGTATGTTTGGCCTTTGAGGTGCCGCGGGCGAGTCCAGGTGGCCGGAGGTGCGAACTGTGACGTTTAGTTGTTACCTCGCTTGAATTGGGAATCAAGGACATAGGAAGCTCGAGCGGGGCTTTGTAGACGGGAGCTAACTGACCACGGGCAAATTATCTAGCCCAGGTGTCAGGTAGGCCAGACCGAGATACTCGGCCGAACGGTAGATGAAAGGGACCGACAATTGTAGAGCGGGTCAGAGACAAGGAAAGGGGGGGGATTACTGACCATGACAGGGTACACCCACCTACCCCCGTCTTATCTAAGGGGAGGTACACATTGATTGACGGTTGACTTTCGTACAGGAAAGTCTGGGGGCGGAGCCCGGAATGGACTAACGCTCGGAGCGAGACTGACTGAGGGACACA
>MUZC01002899.1:14897-52862 GCA_002072015.1 Radix auricularia
CCCCCCCCGCCTTAATCCGCCATAGATTTGAAGCAATTTTTCGACAAAATGATTACCCCCAAAATTTACAGCAATTGTTCAACTGCATGATTACTCCCCATTTACAGCTATTGTTCAACAAAATTATAAATTATAATAATTATATCTCCTCATTTACAGGCAATAACTCAACAAAGTTTCACAACATCGTTAGTCTACATGTTTATTTGTGATTTCGTTTTCAATACCAGGACTTTGTTGATTGTATTAGACAGTGTAATTTCTACTTAATTTTTAATTTATTGGAAACAGTCTTTATTTGGAATCCATCGATTCTAGAACACAGAATCCCAACCTTTTCCGGGTGGCGACTGGCGACGTTTTTTGTAGAAACAAGTAGGCCGCAACCCCAGGGGGGGGGGCGATCCTTCGGGTGCCATATTGCTAGGGGCTGCAAATTTCTTATTGATTACCTTCAAAACATGAAAATGTTATATTTCCAAGAAAATGCTTCCCGTTTCGACTTAAAGATACCATTGAAAATAATATTGCATTAAAGTGATTTTTTTTTCACTTAGCCTTAGCTGTATAGTATAAGTGTGCGACCCCACAGAAAACTAACGATGATCCCTTTGGGCTTGGGGGTCGTGACTCGTGACCCAAAGTCCTTAGCCTTAGGTCTCCAAGTCCAAGTGTTAAGTATAATTTAGTTTACAATCGTGTAAATTTGTTGAATACATTTTGAAATTTTAAAGACCTACGTCTACGTTCATTTAAAAAAATCAAATTACTTAAATGGTTCTTTGACTATGATAATTGAATGGTATGGCCGGGTGTTTTGTTATTTTTAGTGACGAAGGATAGAAAGTTCCACTTTAGTGTCTTTAGCCATTTAATTTTATTTGGTGGTTGGTACATTTTAATTTTAGTGTGGGGAAGCGGTAGGTGGGGGATAGCTTTAAAAAAAAAATTGCCATAAGAAAGTAACATAAGAAAAAGTTAAAACATTTATAATCGATTCATGATAGATATAAAATATATAATTTATTTTATCTCTCAATAAACTTACAATCTAAGTCTTAATAAATTTATTTAAAAAAAAAAAAAAGTTTTATTCGTATTTCGTTTCTTCACATTAAAACTTTTGGCTCCTGACAACAGTAAACAACTATTCAAAGGGAAATGACTCCTATTTCCGGAATTGCGTCATAAAACAACGCAAAACCTTATTTTCACCAATGGAATCGATTGGATTCCTGCGTTTTCGGCACTGCTCTCTGTATGGAGACAATTTGATGGTAAGAAACAAATAAGGAATGTTAATTAATTTTATTTTAGCTTTTATTTTAAAATGATAAATTTTGATTTATTAATATTATTGGAATGTGTATTTGATATTTTTCCTCCATTTATATAAATATAGTTGTAGGCCTATTGAAAATTATAAATGATTTATTAAATCATCTGCTTTCTTGTACTAACTTTTAGTCAATTGAGTCAGTCAGAGTATTATTGTATTATTTAGTTAGAATTTAGTTGTTTAGCTTTAAACTTTAGTGTCACTTTACTAGTACTTTCGTCTTTATTTAGTTAATTTATACACTTAAGTGACTTTACTACTTTACTGTAGTTTACTCTTTAGCTTTGGCTTAATTTGGCAGTGGCTATTGAGACGCTAACGTCTTAATAGCCCACAGGCTATCGAGACGCTAGCGTCTTAATAGCCCACAGGCTATTGAGACGCAAACAAAATAAGCCAATGAAAATTAAGTATCTAAGGTTGGCCTATTTAGGGGTCGTCCTTGACTGATAACACAGCGCCAAGTGGGGTAAGGGAGTGGGTAATGGAGTCATGCCTTTGTGACCATGTGTGAAAGTGTGTTAGATATCATGTCACTTGTAAATGCGCAACTTTAAATAAAATTTCTACAAAAATATTCTATTGCTTTACAGTAAATACATATTTAAATGTAACAGTGTGTTTTTCATGTGGAATTTATTGAAAAAATACAATAGAAGTAATAGAAAGTTCTAATTTTATTGTCTTCAACAATGCATGAAGGGGCCGTCCATGCATGACGTAACGCGCCTGTGGGTGGGGGCGGAGAAGGGTAACGCATTAGTGAGGATGTAAGACAAGGGGGTGTGGCGACGTAATGTGCTACTTGAAATAAAAGGTCCACTTGATTGCTCACAATTTATTTAGTTACATTTTCAATGGCTTCACGCGTGTTAACGATATTTGACTTAGAGTTAGAGTGAAGACTTGAACTAAATACATGTTACATATTTCTATGACAAAAATGTTAATTAAAACGTAATTTTTTTTTTTAATTTAATTTTTTTTTTTTTTTTTGGGGGGGGGGGGTCAGAACATTGTGTCGTCATATTGTGGAGAGGGGNAAAATCGCATGGCGTCATTCATGGACGGCGAAAAAACTTATAAAATATAAAGATATAAGCAGTGAAATCGCCATCCCGTTATGTTTATATAACTTAACGGCTGAAACACTGGGCGAAAGAGAAACATCTACTAATTTCAAGAAATGGAAATATAAATCAGACGGATATATTTTAGCAATGTGTGAACGTTTCCGTTTTGTCTGAATTTAAAAGTTCAGAATTTCGTTTGCATTTAAATATAATTTATAAAACATTATTGCATATCAGTCTTGACTCAGTCAGTCAGTTACAAATGCCGTTTGAGTCTGCGTGGTTTACGTTACTAGGCTTGGTATTATGCAAATTATATTTGTTGTGCTTAAGTACCCATTCAGTGGAGACACCCCTCCCCCTTCCTCCGTACGCATCCATACGCAAAATCGTTTTCCCGTTGTGGCTTTCACTGTTACTTTAGATACTTTAACTTCCTCCTTTTTCCTATATTCTGTGTCCTTCTTTGTTTTTGATTTTCCTTTCTTTTCATTTATGTAAGTAATTATTTATGTTATTGTACTTGTACTGATGAAGGCATTAGCCGAAACGTCTACTTTTATTAGTATAAGTTCATAAATAAAGCTTAAATTTATGTCTTCTTACCCAAATAGTTTGTGTAATTTGTTTTTTTAAAGAAATAGCAAGCTATCGAACATTTTTGTAGAAGTTTTATATTAAGTTGCTAATTTACATGTGACATCATATTTAACACTCTCTCACACACCGTCCCTTACTCGACTTGGTGCGTGATGTCAGTCAAGGACGACTACTTAATTTTCATTGGCTTATTATTTTGTTTGCGTCTCAATAGCCTGTGGGCTATTAAGACGCTATCGTCTCAATAGCCACTGCCCTTAATTTTGCCTTTGTCAGTGTAACACTTGTAGTTCTAAGTTAGTACGAGTACTAGTACTAGTAGTAGTAGTGAGTACTAGTGAAAGTCTAAGTCTTATTTCTCCCACTCACTCTTCTCCTAATCATAATCTTCGTCATACTCCTAGTCATAATTATTAACTTAGTCTTTGACTCTGAGAGTCCTAGTCAGTACTATATTCTATATTTAGGTAATTTCAAAATCTACAGCGTCACCATCTATACTTAATTTTTAAAAATTAATGTCTTGAGATATTTAGGCATTGGCCTCATTTATCATGCCCAAGCCATAACACTAATTACAGCATGCATGCCATTGTTTTACTTCTACTCATTCAAACTCATTGTCACTGGACTGTGTCTGAGCTCATACTCATTCGCGAGACTAAATTTCAACAGACTATGACTATATAGAAATAAAAACGAATTGAATTCAATGTCTAGATTCTAAGCCTCCTTCTAAGTCCCAAATTATTTTACACTAATAAGAGGAAGTATGGTACATCAATTATTTTATTTATGGACAGAACACAGCACATGTTATTTATTGTCTAATCATCAGTCATCAAATACTAAATACTGTAATTGTCACACAGCATTTGAAAAAAGCTGCTGAAAAATTTTCTATTACTATTGGTGACTTTGTGTTACGCTAAAAGTAAAGCAACGGGAGTAATTTTTAGAAGAACGGCTTGTCTACCTGCCATACTTTTCTAAAATATGAAAATACCTGAAGTATGTACTGATTAACAAATTATTGTTAATCATGACATTCCCTAAGTAACTTAGCATTTTTATGTGATAAAAACACACAAAATAATTTGGGACAGGGATTTGGAGGATTGTCGAATTTTGCATGCAGATAATGTTAATTAGACTATCACAGCTCTCTTAAAATTAATTATGATTCCATGGCCTGTCTATGACATGACTAAAGGCAAAGGTCATAGTCATCATAGGCATAGGCTATGGCCTGTGTCCTAATGTTTAATGACTTATGATATACAAATTAATATATTATTTATGTTAGATATGTTTTACTCTAAGGATCCAGGCAACTAAGTCAAAGTCAAGTCTAAGAACTTGCCAAGAAAGCATATCCTGTTTTTACTCTTCCTTTCCCAATGTATTCAAGATTAATTCTAAATTTGACTTATACTTAAACTTCTTAAAGTTAAAGCTGTTATTCTAAAATCTAAACCAATGTCCTGTTCTCTTGGTCTTGATCCCATACCCACTCCACTATTGGTTGAGTCATTAGATCACTTACTTCCAACAATAACCCATATAGTTAATGAGTGTATAAAATCTGGTATTTTCCCCACCTTATGTAAATCTGCTGTAATGAAACCATTGCTAAAAAACAAGGGTTATATTAAAACAATTTAAATAACTATTGACATGTTTACTATTTTATGTGTTTACGTTTAATATTTCATTTATATCAAAGGTCATAGAACAACTTGTCTTAAACACTCTTTTAAGTCCCAATCAGTCGGCCTACAGACCTTCTCAAAGCACAGAGACCACCCTGTTAAAGGTAACAAATGACCTCCTACTCTCGTTGGACAGTGGGAAAATCTCTTTTTTGGTCCTCTTAGGCTTATGTGCTGCTTGTGATACTGTCATACATCAAATATTGCTAAAAAGCATGCAAAATTATTTTGGAATTTCTGGCTCAGTTCTGGCTCAGTTTCCATCATACTTATCTTACAGATCACTGGTGGTATCAGTAGGTTTCTGCATTTCTAACAGAGCTGACTTGCTTTATGGTGTGCCGCAAGGTTCTGCTTTGGGTCCAGTGCTTTTTTGTACTGTATACAAGGCCACTACTTCTACTGCTCGAAAAGCTTTCAGTTAAAAGCCAATTATTTGCAGATGATACTCAGCTATACACTCACACTGATCCCTCTGATATTGACTCCACTGTCCAATTGGTGCATTGGTGAGGTAAAGTCTTGGATGACTCTCAGCAAGCTTAAGCTGAATGATGATAAGACAGAAGCACTCCTATATTGCAACAATAAATCACACAGTACTTTGTTCCCAATTCTATTCAGGTAGCTAGTTCTGATATACTGTTCACATCAACTAGGAATCTTGGCTACATTATTTCTGATATGTCTAACAACAATTTCATCAATCACAGTTGTCGCTCTGCCTACACCGCCATCCACCAGATCAGCTCAGTCCACCATTACTTAAAAGTTCGAGCAACAAAAACTCTATCCTGTGCTCTTGTTCTAGATATTATTGATAATTGCAATTCTCTTCTGTCATGTGCACCAAAACAATGAATTGAAAAACTACTGAAAGTTCAAAATTCAGCTGCCAGCAAAGTCATTCTCTTTTGTTTTCAGTTTTCGGCTATAATTCTACTTCACTTTATAATTATGATAACTTTTATTCTTTCATTGAGTTTTGGTACCTCTATGAAATTGAAATTAAATATGCTGAATAAAATTTGCTTCTGAAAAAAGTGATGTTTTTTTGTTATGATACTGCAGTATGTGTAAGGTATTGTTCTTACATTTTACAACTCCTAATATGTTATGTAATAGGCAATAATTTTTGTTAAGCCCATTCTGAATTGATTGCCCCATTACTTTTATAATTGATGCCATCACTCTTTATTATATCTCGGAAAAGTAATGCATCATCTTCTGTGATACTGCCTTTAAACTATAAATTTGATGCAAAATCTGGAAGTCCTTAAGTTCTTAATTATTACTTGCTTAGAATCTAGTTTCTAGGCATCCCTTACTTGCAGCTATATTGTATTTTCCTGTAAATGTTTAATGAAAACCACAAGATCATTAAAAAAAAAAAGAAGAAACATTTTAATTTACTGAATAAGAGTAAAACAGTTGCCTATTATCTGCAAATACTATACCTTCTAATTCCTTAACCTTCAAAATTCCATGATTGTGTATTTAACTTGCTTTTTTTCCAAGGAGACAGTTAGCAGTAAAAAAAAATAGTTTCTTGTATTGAATTCTCTAAGTTTCCTAAATTCAAGTAAACTTTGATTTGTGAAATGAATATTAAGATAAATTATATTAATTTCAATGAACACACTTGGTTAATCTGACCCAATGTTCTCTCTAAGGTTTGTTGGTAAGTGTGGAAAATAATAAACTCATGTGCAAAGTTTTACAGCATGCATAATATCTGTGAATAATTCAACATCCCACCAGCACTCATATTATCCTTATTGAAATTAGCTACTTGACAATTCACAGCTGATGTGTATCATAAAGGGAACAGTGCCTTTCGGCCTGAAAGAAAAGAATCACTGTCATTATGCTCACTTCTCTGTCTTCTAAGATTATTAGGCTCAGGAGATTTCTTTATTAATATTTAATCAAAACATTTATACCTTTTAGCAGGAAAAATATGTGAAGTATTAATAAATACTTATTACAATTTTTATAAAATATTTAGTTTTTTTTCTTTAAAAAAAAAAAAAATTAAAATTATGACAATTATGTGAATATTTTATTTTGTGTTGGATAGTTTAAATTAACATATATACTTGTTCTAAAGCCAACTTATTTTGGACAAAATTTAGGGGAACATGGTTGGGGGTTGGCTTCTGAGTGGGTAATAGTGATTTCTGCATATACATTGAATATGGGTGTTGTTTTAGAACATCAAGGTCCTTGTCTACATTCTACAAGATTCCACTGTTGTACCAGAAGCTATAAAATATCATTAAACATCATCACTTACCTTACGTATTCATTTCATTTATTTTTGGGAATGTTTTAATAAACTGTTTTACAAATTTTGTTTTCAACAACGAATTTAAATGTACGCCCTGTTTACCAAAGAAACAAAAAAATTCCAGTAACTTTTGAGCAATATTTCCTCTAAGGTTTGTTGGTCCGTTTGCAAAGCCAAAAAACTCGTGAGCAAAGTTGCACAGCACCCATTTTTTGTTCAATATTATACCAAATTTGCTGCACGGTAATTCTAAACTGCGTGGCTATTCTTGAGGTCTGCTTACGAGCCATCTACACACTTTCTATACTATTCTTTTCCAAAACAGTGGGGCGGTCGGCTTATGAACAAAAAGGCTATAGAACCAGTATAAACGGTTAATCTTTGAGAAGTTTTTTAATAATAAATATTGCAGTACACATTTCATGTCATTGTAACTTTCGATCATGAGGTTGAAAATTTAAATACGTGGGGGAAAATGAATTTTTTGACCTAGGCATATAATGTAAATTTTTAATTACATAATTTTTTGTTCAGGCAGTTGTAACTAATTTATTTCTTCTATTTAAGATCTGTTTTGTCCCAATCTATTGCCATTACAGGCTTATTCCATATTCATTTCTTTGAACTTCAAATGTATCTCATGCCATTTAACTATATAATATTGTTCAAACAGCACACATGAACTTGTCAATACCCTGTGACACATAAATACAAGTCTGTGACACATATTCATATATGTTATTAAATTATCTAGCATGGAATTAAATGGTTGATATTGTAGAAAAATAGAGAAAATCGAAGTTAATAAGAAATAATTTAACTTTATTGAACTTATAATTTAGAAAAAAATATAGGTAATTAATTAAATGTAGGACAAATAAGTTTATGTTCATAAATAAAGTATTCAGCATGTAGAGTAGACATAAAAATAATTTATTTATTTTTTAAAATGCGATTTTATTTGAGAAGTGCAAAAATGTATGAAGTATGTGCAATTTTAAGATTTCAAAGTAATTATATATGTGTTATACAATTGAGACAATTGTAAAAAATTATTATTTATTTAGTATTTCCTGTAGTTTAGAGATAAGTTAGAGTTAAATTAATCTTAGTTTAGACAAGCAATGAAGTGGTCGAGACATAAACATACAACAAACTACCACCCGTATTTTTGGTGACTAACTGATAGTAAAAAATGGATGCTACATAGATTTTAAAAGATATGGACTTTGTATATTAAAATAACTGCTTGAGTTCATTTTCTATACCTGAAACTGGGGTAGAGAGATAGTGACAGTTGCTGTTATTAGAGGAATATACCTAAATCTGGGCTAGTCAGATAGTGACTTAATGTTAATATAAGAATATATCTAAAACTAATAAATGGAAAAGACGTACACAGGGTAAAGGTTAGCCTGACAGGACGTAACAAAACAGCGAAGGTTACGGCAAAAAGTTTTTTTCAACGGACAAACAATACACAAATAAAACGAATATAAAAATAAAAACTTAGCTGTGGTGATTGACTCTTTGGATTTCACCGCAGCTAAGTTTAAAAATTTTAAAAAAAATATATATTCTTGTTTTGTTACGTCCTGTCAGGCTAACCTTTACCCTGTTTACGTATTTTCCATTTACTTTTTTATAAGCCTGATTGCAGTCTCACCCCCCCCCCCCCCGCCTCCAATTTTGTTATCTAAAACTAGCGTTGTTGTTGAGTGAGTGCCGTCAGGAGAGGTGTCAATATTTTTGCTCACACATAAACACTAACAAAATATGTTCGTGCGGCCGTAAATGGCGCCCCTCTGTTATAGGAAAAAAAAATTGACCTCCGGGTCCCCTTACACCCTTTCAAGACCTCCGGGTCCCCTTACACCCTTTCAACCTCGACCTTTTAGCCACGCCTTCCTAAGCAGCACCTTCTGTAAACTTTAATGCACCGGACAACCAAGAAAGGCCCTGGAAGAGAAACATTTCATGGGTGTTTGGTCAGTGTAAATTGTATAAACCCAATAGTTGCCCCTACACCACAGTGAACACACGGAGTGCAGTAGAAACCCAGTAGTTGCCCCCAGCACCACGGTGAACACACGGAGTACAGTATAAACCCAATAGTTGCCCCCCCCCCCCAGCATCACGGAACGCTTATATCAGCTCAATAACACGATTGCTATCAAACATCCAAGGAAACAATTTAATAAGCAAGTGTTTGAACTCTTCTCCCGGCCACTGTGATCGGTAACTCTGATCACACACGCTCAAGGCGGCGTTTATCTTGATTGGATCTATGGGAACAAAAAGTTCCTACAAGTATTACATAACATGAAGGAGATTAGATTGTGGATGGGGGGGGGGTTAAAGAAGGCGATTCAGAGCAATGAGTTTTATTTTTCAAAACAGAAACAAAGAAGCAGACAAACGATATTTGTGTTTTATTTTTTATATAAAATAATACACAATGGCTCTAAGGACTGGTCAATGAACACTTCTCGATGTTTTGAATTCTTGATTACAATTTGTGATGATCCAAATGTTGATGAGCTCTAGGGTTTAGCCCTTTATCAGATGTTAACTCTTCAAGAGCACGATATTACAATGGTTAATTGTAAAGAAATGTTACAGGTTCATCCTGTAGTCTATTTTGACCCTAAATTTAATTATTTCTAACAAAGTCTATTTGATAGAATAACCCCCATAATCAGCTGATCTGTTGCAATCCCCCAACAGTGGCGTCACTAGGGTAGGTGTCACCCAGTGCGGTAGCTTGTGTTGTCACCCACTCACGACCTACCCCCGTGACCCTCTCCGAGTCCGCCAGTGCCAAATTACGAGAGCATACAGAATATTTACATTTTGGTGTCGTCCGGTGCGGTCCGCCCCTCCTGCACCTCATAGTGACGCCTCGGAGCCCCAATCATTAAAATTAAAATGTTACAATGTTATGTTAAGTCTCTAAATTACATTTCTGATCATTCCAATGTTACTCAGTTACTGTATGTTTCTTAGCTAAAGTCTCAGCCATTCCAATTAAAATATTACATTATGTCTTTAAGTTACATTTCCCAATCATTCCATTTCAAATATTACATTGTCTATTAGTTACATTCCACAATCATTCCAATTCAAATATTACATTATGTCTCTAAGTTACATTTCACAATCATTCCAATTCAAATCTTACATTATGTCTCTAAGTTACACTCACCAATCATTCAATCTCCAATTTTACAGTTCACTACGTCTCTACGCTAAATGCCCCAATCATTCCAGAGACGCAGTTATTCTCTACACTTACTCATGCCAATTTGACAGTTTTGATCTTTACCAATCCAAAAATTAAAATCCACATGTGCTGTTGTTTCAGGTAACTGGTGTCTTGTTATTCCCCTAGACCGGCTTTCATTTGTTGTGTAACCCACGCCTACTGGCACGACACCGCCATCACGTCACAGTCGAGATCTCCTCACCCATCGTACCACGACTGAATAATGTATGCTGGACTCTCCCAAGATTCGGGGAGATTTGGGTAAGATTTGCTGGATTAAATGGGAAGATTTGTTGGATCAAATGGGAAGATTTGTTGGATTAAATGGGTAGATTATTTGGATTAAAATTAAATGGATATATTTGTTAGATTAAATGGGAACATTTTTTGGATTAAATGGGAAGATTTGTTGGATTAAATGGGAAGATTTGTTGGATTAAATGGGAAGATGTGGGTATAATATTCACTGGCTAAAGTCTTGATCTCATTCTAAAGACATCAATCTACCGGCATTATGAATCACGCAGTGAAGGTTTTAAGTTTAATTCATGTCTGTACATAAATTCAAGACTTACATAACTTTGTCGTTGGTGATAGAACATGAAATGTTTTTTTAGGATCTAACAGCCTATTACATTACATTGTTACTCTCAGAGAAAAGTTTGCTTGTGTACATTGATCTAGTTTTATCATCAACATACAATATAAGTATGGACAGAACTTTGTTAGTTTAAGTTATATGGAAAAGATTGTGTTTATAGTTTTTTGTTGATGCTTGAGTTTTGTTGATATTTTCGTTATGCTTTTGGAGCAATTTTTTAAAACTGAACAATTTTTTTCCCCACGAAAGTGAATTGAATTCGTTAATATAAGCAAGGATAAAAATAAGTTAATTGATTCCCAATTATATTAGCTGACACTATACCAACAATGTATTCTCGGAATAGTCTAGCAACCCCCGACTGTAGCAGTTATCATATGAAAATAGAAAACAGTGGGAGTATAATTCGGGATTTAATTTATCATTCAGAATGCGACTGCAAAAAACTTTTCAATTTAAAAAAGAATACGCACAAAGCTTAAATGTATTGTCTGCTTACACAATTAGTTTTTGTATTTTTAAAAATTTTTTTTTGGATTTAATTGCAAAACTAACATAACTTGAAATCTTCACTTTCATATTTTATCACAGCTTAAAAGCTAAATTCACACTGTTACTATACGCCCCCCCCCCCAGGCTGGTCTAAGGGAATTAGATGCCGTAGCCGAAGTGAATTTGGTGGCCCTATATGTAATATAAAAATAGATATGGAAAGATTCTTGTGCCAGGCCTCCAATAACGATGAGACTAATCAGAGGCCCTAGGCGGCTGCCTAGTTTGCCTATGCCTAAAGCCGACTCTGGTCGTCCCCGCCTCCTCCTCTGCCCCCCGATTTTTTTTAGTATCTCGCCATCACAAACATCCCCATATCTAACTGCCCCGCAGGTCCGGAAGCCATGCTCTCGCCATCACAAACATCCCCATACCCAACTGCCCCGCAGGTCCGGAAGCGATGCAATGTTTTGTTTTGAGTCAGCTCTACTGGTAAACTTGTTAAAGCGATCAAGATCCCATATGAAATCCCCAGTGCCCCCTCCCCCAACCACACAAAAAAAATTCACAGCTATTTACCCAATACTTCAATTGTGACGTAGTCAGAGGCGTCATGATTGGTATCACCCAGTACGGTGGCACATGGTGTCACTCCCTCAAGACTTACTCCATAGACCTCCTTCGAGTCTGCCCATGCCAAATAACGGGACCACATATATAAGTTTACTTTTGTTGTCACCCCTTGTGATGGTGTCACCCGCTGCGGTTCGCACCCCCTCTAGTGACGCCTCTGGACGTAGTTAAATTGATCTTGTCTCCAATCTGTTGGAGATCAGTTTTACAAGTAGATATCACGCGAGATAAGGACTATGTTCTTTAAATGCAATTTTATGTTAGTAAATGTCATTTAATGCACTAGTAGCTAGCAGCATAAACGCAACATTTCGACTCGAAGAAAAATAGAAAAAATCTATTTAGATTTAAGAAAATTGGGCCGATTTAACTAATTTAAAAACAATTATAGGGTATTTAATCATTGAGTTTTTAAAAAGTTTTTTTCAACAAATCATGCGTGAAATTAATTGGGCAGCAAAATATATGCTTCGATCGAAAATTAGTTTCTATTGATCTGTTTTTATTATTAATTAAATGGCACCAAAATAATTGTTTTTAATGACATTGTTTTCCTGGACGGATGCAAAGTCCGGTGTATGATTGCTACTCTGGTCCCTGCATTGATCCGTATATGTCAGAGGGAAATTATGTCATCTCTTTGGTCCAGGCTTACAAAATTTCCCGTGTGGCAACGGTAATTGTCAATACTATGCCTAACTAAAGTTGCAGTTAATGACACGGAAGGACGTGGTGGGAGTTCACCGTGATTCGTGTTTCCAGCCCTTGCACACTTGTCGGTGCGCACCGCGACTAATGAGAGACGGATCTCAATCAATCGATGCTGGAATGCGTTGGTGCTCTCGGTCCGACGCGATGCCTTATCGGGCGGGGGAGGGCTCGCCCTGTAAACACGCGCCCTGCTCTCGGGGGAGTGCCGCGGTCAACGGATAAGTCAGCAATGACGATGGCCGAGTGGGCCTAGACCGCCGCGTGTTGTGGTCATTTCAATGGACTTGCTATCGGGGACGTGAGCCGGTAAACACAGTTATCAGCAGCTTTGGGCGGTTAGTTTGCGGTGAAGGGACCAGCCAAAGCAGCATAGCTGTTGAGCTGGTTGGCAAGTCAAAGGTCGGTCTGCGGGTTTAGATTTTAAAAACTGGTAAAGTCCCTAAAAACTGGGTGACATTAGTTGTCTTATAGGGGCGGTTCAGAGACATTGAACATAAGCCTCGATCAACACCGTTCTCCAAATTGTTTTGAGACGCCTATTAAAAACAAGACGGGAATTGAGCTTTGAGTCTGAGTTTAAGGGGCTTGCCCATAGATGACTTCATGCGATTTTGGTCGATTTCTCTCTCCCCCCTCCCTTTTGTCACACGTCGTCACAAAAACTTAGACCCTCTCCAATATGACGACACAAAGCTTTTGCCGCCCCCATAAAAGCCGTATTTCTATTTGAAAATGTGCTATATGTTTCATGGCAATATTTGAGTCCGAATGTTGAGATGGCTAAAACACCTGTTAATGGGGTGAGGCACAAATCAAAATACTATCTTTGTGTAATCTAACTTAACAAGACAGTCACTCAGAAAGATTGTAGGTGTGTTGTTGGGTCGTGTAGTGGTGAATTGATGGAACATTACAGGTGTGTTGTTGGGTGGTCTAGTGGTGAGTTCATGGAACATTACAGGTGTGTTGTTTGGTGCTGTAGTGGTGAATTGATGGAACATTACCAGTGTGTTGTTGGGTGGTCTAATGGTGAATTGATGGAATATTACAGGTGTTTTGTTGGGTGGTCTAGTGGTGAATTGATGGAACATTACAGGTGTGTTGTTGGGTGCTGTAGTGGTGAATTGATGGAACATTACAGGTGTGTTGTTGGGTGGTGTAGAGGTGAATTGATGGAACATTACAGGTGTGTTGTTGGATGGTCTAGACGTGAATTGATGGAATATTACATGTGTTTTGTTGGGTGGTCTAGTGGTGAATTGATGAAACATTACAGGTGTGGTGAATTGATGGAACATTACAGGTGTTTTGTTGGGTGGTCTAGTGGTGAATTGATGGAACATTACAGGTGTTTTGTTGGATATTCTAGTGGTGAATTGATGGAACATTACATGTGTGTTGTTGGGTGGTGTGTAGTGGTGAATTGATGGAACATTACATGTGTGTTGTTGTGTGGTGTGTAGTGGTGAATTGATGGAATATTACATGTGTTTTGTTGGGTGGTCTAGTGGTGAATTGATGAAACATTACAGGTGTGGTGAATTGATGGTTGTAGTGAGTCTTCTGTATAGAAGGACCGTCTTTAACAGATAAGATTAAGGTTAACTTTCGATCGTGAGTTTAACGTCCGTACGCATAAGTTCAAAAATAAAATAAATCATTGGTACTCTTTATATAGTTTATGTAGCCATTGGGAAAGAAACCCCCAAAAATAATTTATTGTCTTTTGTCTCGAGTCCATTATTAAATTAATCGCAACCATTTCTGGGCGAGAACAAGTTGCGATCTGTGTGGGCAAGTCGTGTAAGGTTGACTAACTGTAGATAGTGGGACAGTTGTTAGAGGCCCATGGTTGATGGCCAATACCTGAGTGGGACAGTTGTTAGAGGTTCGTGGTTGATGGCCAGTACCATGTGTGGGACAGTTGTTAGAGGTCCGTGGTTGATGGTCAGTACCATGAGTGGTACAGTTGTTAGAGGTCCGTGGTTGATGGTCAGTACCATGAGTGGGACAGTTGTTAGGGGTCCGTGGTTGATGGCCAGTACCATGAGTGGGACAGTTGTTAGAGGTCCGTGGTTGATGGCCAGTACCATGAGTGGGACAGTTGTTAGAGGTCCGTGGTTGATGGTCAGTACCATGAGTGGGACAGTTGTTAGAGGTCCATGGTTGATGGCCAGTACCATGTGTGGGACAGTTGTTAGAGGTCCGTGGTTGATGGCCAGTAACATGTGTGGGACAGTTGTTAGAGGTCCGTGGTTGATGGTCAGTACCATGAGTGGGACAGTTGTTAGAGGTCCGTGGTTGATGGCCAGTAACATGTGTGGGACAGTTGTTAGAGGTCCGTGGTTGATGGCCAGTAACATGTGTGGGACAGTTTTTAGAGGTCCGTGGTTGATGGTCAGTACCATGTGTGGGACAGTTGTTAGAGGTCCGTGGTTGATGGCCAGTACCATGAGTGGGACAGTTGTTAGAGGTCCGTGGTTGATGGTCAGTACCATGAGTGGGACAGTTGTTAGAGGTCCGTGGTTGATGCTTTCTTATTGTAGCAGACATGGTAGAAACTTGGGGCACTCGAAGGATACAACGCTACAACCATGCTTTATGAAACAAACATTGTCAGTCAATGATACAGGAGGATATCGTTTTATATAGACATTGATACAATAATCCGTGTTTTCAAAGGGGGGCATTGGATACTTGAGATGGATAATCCCATTGTTTTTAAAGGGGGGATAATGGAATCTTGAGGTTGATAATCCTATTGTTTTTAAAAGGGGGAAATGGATACTTGAGGTGGATAACCCCTTTGTTTTAAAAAGGGGTAGTAGATACATGAGATGGTGAAATGTGGATTGGGATGACTTACTTCACATTAATTAACCACAAGTGATTTGATCACTAGATTTTGACCATCGGCTACGTCACAACTCTACGATTTGCGTTTATTTTAGGAGCCATCGTTTATGGCCCTAGTCTCTCTTTATGTCGCCTTCTCCATCAGGAGGCCTGGTCCAGGGCATTCAGTTTGTTGTTATGTCGGTGTGAGCAAATATACGACTACCCCCACCCTCGATTCCCTATACCTCCACCATCCACCCCCCCCCGCCATCCCTTACCCAGATTCTCGTGTTTCTAATAAAAAATCGATATCCAGTTTTCAGCGCCATTTTTGTGGAAAGTAATTTGAGGAGAGCTGACAGTGGCTGCTGTAGATAGAATGGTGTAGTAAATCCCGGAGGTAGCGTGTGCTCCTGTGAATAGAATGGTGTAGTAAATCCCGGAAGTAGCCATTGCTTCTATAGATAGAATGGTGTAGTAAATCCCGGAGGTAGCCATTGCTTCTATAGATAGAATGGTGTAGTAAATCCCGGAGGTAGCGAGTGCTCCTGTGATTAGAATGGTGTAGTAAATCCCGGAGGTAGCCAGTGCTTCTATAGATAGAATGGTGTAGTAAATCCCGGAGGTAGCCAGTTCTTTGTTAAGCTCTCTAATCCAGAAGTTTCTGTACTTCCCTACCCCAATCTCCGTTTTTCGGAGCCAACGCCTTCACCCCTTTGACAATGGCTTTTATTGGTGTGTGTCATGTTACGTGTTATTCGACATATTGGTATCAATATTCGTATTTCAATAAAATTACGCAATTAATTAATTCATTGTTAGAGTATTGTTGACTATTCAAATAAGTATAGGATTTCACTTGAACGATTGTATTGTCGCTATTACTCGCTATTAGCCCAGAAAATGTTCAGCCAAACTTTACTGAGTGGAAGCCTGCAATATCTCAGATTGTTTTTATATTAAAATGTCCATAGATTGGAGTGGTCCCAGCCTAAGCCCTGTTGTTATATTTAAAATGTCCATAGATTGAAGTGGTCCCAGCCTAAGCCCTGTTGTTAAATAAAAATGTCCATATATTGGAGTGGTCCCAGCATATGCCCTGTTGTTATATTTAAAATGTCCATAGATTGAAGTGGTCCCAGCCTAAGCCATGTTGTTAAATAAAAATGTCCATATATTGGAGTGGTCCCAGCATATGCCTTGTTGTTATATTAAAATGTCCATATATTGGAGTGGTCCCAGCCTATGCCCTGTTGTTATATTAAAATGTCCATATATTGGAGTGGTCCCAGCCTATGTCCTGTTGTTATATTAAAATGTCCATAGAATGGAGTGGTCCCAGCCTATTCCCTGTTGTTATATTAAAATGTCCATATATTGGAGTGGTCCCAGCCTATGCCCTGTTGTTATATTAAAATGTCCGTAGATTTGAGTGGTCCATACCTAAGCCCATGTTTCCTGTAGCCTCTTTGTATTCCAGAATATCACAGAAATCCCTTTAAATTTGAACAAAGCGTTGTTCATATTGCATGGAAATCTCTTGGAATGACAAAATAACATCTTAAATTTGAAATTTAATGACGCTGCTTTGAAAAAAAAAGTGCATTGTTCGATATCTGTTTCTGTCGCGCCGGGCAGCGAGATATCAGTTTTTGAATGACTGACAAAAAAATGTGACCTTTCACCTTTAAATGTCTTGGAATTGTTTATTTTTCTCCTGCGTACGTCCTCAAATTTATCATCTATAGATTTCGTCCCGCAGCCCAGTACACAAGACAGACAAGCAAACATAATTTATTCCCCCTTAATCTCCCCCAAAAATATCCATAACGATGAAATATTTGTGCATTTTCCTTTCCATTATCCAAAGGCTTGTTTTATTATTTGAAGGAAGGGATCACGCCCACTACAGACTGCTTCTTTCTTTTCTCTACCCCCTCCCCGCGTCTAGACTAATCCGTGTGTTGTTTAGTTCTTGCCGTTGTTTAAAAGATGTGTAAGAAAGAACATAATCTTGGAGTTTATCGTCATTGAGTTTTCGCCTCTGAGAACTCTCTGCCCCACACCTTAAAAACAATATCAGGTTGAACGGTCTCAAAACCGTCATGTTAAATAAAATAGATTCTCTGTTAAAACACACTGGTCCGCTGTAGGCATGGGAACCAACTGCCTATAGAATGTGCTGGGCATCTTAACACACTAAGATACCCGTGTCTCACATCGTTTTGACATGATACCTAGTGAGTTGTTCATTAAAAAAAGAGAGAGAGAATTATAATTTCAAAACATCCAGCCAACGATTTCCAAAAATCCAGATTTGTATAGTTGATCTGTATCACTTGAAGGTGCCGCAGTTTTGTGAGTTCTACGCATTGGACATAAAAAAATAGGACGCAATAATCTTCTGTATAGAGGGAGCGTCTGTAACAGATACGATAAGATAAGATAAAACTAGCTCTTCATTTGACCAGGGGCTAATAGTATAACTAGTTTTTTTTTTCAAAAGCCCAAGTAACTTCCGTGAATGTTATTGCATGCGATCGAAACAGTGTGTCCGATAACCAAAAATTACAGTTCATGGCTTATTTCTGGGTCATATTCCTTGTTTGATAAATACGAAATATTAAACTTCCTGAGTTCCCTTCTCCAAAATTAAGTTATAAGCTCAAGCAATGACGTCATTTAATATTTGACGGCGAGAAACACCACACGCTCTGTTAATCATGAAACCAAAATGATTATGATTTTACGTCTATGTTTTCAATTACATAATAATAAAAGTGATGTCCCTTAGCGTTACAGAATGAGTCTGGGCTTTTATTATCTTAAACCAGTGTTAATAAAGGACAATAAGAACAGCACATCTGAATAATGGCTAGGGCTGGTACTGATTTTTAAAAAAAAATGTTTGATTAATTTTGGGGAAAAAAATATTCGATTAATTTTGATTAAATCTCTCTCTCTCTCTCTCTCTCTCTCTCTCTCTCTCTCTCCGGCATCCTTCCGTCTCGCGAGACGATGGTGCATCACCGTTGGGTTGGGTTGCATTTCCTCGAGTGACTGTGCAGTCCTATCCTTGAGTGACAGTCTTTGCCACAGTTTTTACACACGAGTTCTGTGCTTCCAAATGTTTTGGCCTTTCTCCTAGCTCTTCTGTCTGCAGCCTCCTCCATTCTTCGCTCCTCGGCTACTATGACGCCCTCTTTGACAACTGTGCGCCACGTAGATCGGTCTTCTGCCTTACACTCCCAGTCACTTGTATGTATTTTGGCTGCTTTCATGTCCCTTTGACAGACATCTTTAAATCGCAAGCGTGGGCGACCTGTTTTCCTCTTTCCTGAAGCAAGTTCACCATATAGGAGGTCCTTCGGGATGCGGCCGGGGCTCATTCTTTTGACATGTCCTAGCCACCTCAGGCGTCTTTCACTAAGAATTGAGAACATGCTTTGGGTATTGGCACGCGTTAGTACCTCACTATTAGACACTTTTTCTTGCCATTTAATACCAAGGATGCGGCGCAAGCATCTCAAATGGAAGCTGTTAAGCTTACGCTCTTGTGATGTATAAGTGGTCCATGTCTCGCTCCCATATAGTAGTGTACTGATGACACAGGCTCGATAGACGCACAGTTTGGTTTTCTCCGTTAGCTTGGTGTTTTGCCAGACCCGCTTATTTAGTTTAGCCATTGTTGCGGCTGCCTTGCCAATTCTGCTGTTTATTTCTTCTTCAATGGACAGTGTATTGGAGACCTTGGATCCCAAGTAGGTGAAGCTGTCCACAACCTCCAAGTTTTCATTATCGATATTTATGGTAGGAGGAGGTCGAGTGTCTTGGGCCATGATGTTTGTCTTTTTCAAGCTGATTTGCAGACCAAATTCTTTGCAGGCATTGGAGAAGCTTGACACGAGTTGTTGCAAACCAGATTCTGTATGTGCTGTTAGTGCCGCATCATCCGCAAATAGTAGCTCTCGAATTAGGACATCCGTCGTTTTGGTCTTGGCTCGGAGGCGGGCAGTGTTGAAAAGTCCTCCATCAGCTCTGGTATGTAACCAGATTCCCTCACTGCTATCCTTGAATGCGTATCGAAGAAGTACAGAGAAGAATATTGCGAAGAGTGTTGGTGCGAGTACACAACCTTGTTTAACTCCGCTGCTGACAGGGAAGGCCTCTGACTTAGCTCCATCGAACTGTACTGTGCCAAGCATATTTTCATGGAACTGTCTGATGATGGCAAGTAGGTGAGGGGGACATCCAATTTTTGCCAGTATTTGGAATAGCCCGTTGCGACTGACTAAGTCGAAGGCTTTTGTAAGGTCCACAAATGCAATGTATAGTGGCATCTGCTGCTCTCTGCATTTTTCCTGGAGCTGTCGTATGGAGAACACCATGTCTATGGTAGACCGACCGGACCGGAAACCACACTGAGATTCTGGATAGACGCGGGATGCTAGGCTTTGTAAACGTTTTAGTATAACGCGGGCAAAGGTCTTTCCTACAATACTAAGGAGTGAAATGCCGCGATAATTATTGCAATCACTCCTATCACCTTTGTTTTTATATAGTGTCACTATATTTGCATCCTTTAGGNTATATATATAATATAATTCTCATCATGGTCCAAACATTCCGGACACCAAGCTGCCTGACCAGATTGCAAGAAAAGGTAGTGCGCAGCGGGTGGGGGGTGGGGGGGGGGCTCGAGACCAACAATTCGTTGAATTGAAGTCAATTAATATGTTCTTTCAGCGGTTATAACATTCACCTAACACGCGGAGGTCGCAGGTTCAATCCCCAGCTAAGACATGACTTTTTAAATGTTTAAAATGTTTGTGTTTGTGTCCGTTCATTTCTCACTTTCTTTTCTATCAAGACTTCACAATACCATAACAAGCACAAGCCGAGTGGAAATAAGCTTGACGACTGACCTTTGTCAGGTTATGCCAATTAGTTTATGGTTGGCAAGCTAGGGTGGTGCAGAGTGGGGAGCGGCAAGTGGCTAACCATAGTGCACATGTTTCCAGATCAACAATGCGATGCAGTTATCCCAGCATCTGAGGTTCTTTTCAGGTTGTTCTGATTTCATCATGTTTGTGTCTGTTCACCCCCCCTCCACACTTTTTTGCACTATTTTTGAGCAAATCTGCGGCTAGTATTTTATAAAACGCATATATAGATGCCGTTAAGTCGCGATTCATTATTACGCAAAATCTGTAAAGTCGCGCTAATTCAATGGCTCCCAAATTTTTTGATGCAACACAGCTAATTCGTTCTGCTATGCAAGAAATAAGGAAGAAAAAAACGTTTTGTTTACGTATGTTTTTGTCTAAACAAGTAATAATAATAATGCGATGGAAAAGTATGTAAGTAACAAAAATATGGAGGAAAAAAACTATAATTTCTTAAATTTTAATCGATCACATTAATTTTAATCGATTAAAATGTTAACAATTAATCTTTAATCAACCGTTAATTTCCGCAACCCTACCTAGGGCAAATAGTATTACTACCAGTGCTAAGAAAGGACAATAGATACTGGACATCTGACCTAGTACTGCCCACTTGGTCTGGGCCTAATTACCGAGCAGTATTAATGCCGGTGTCAAAACTAGACTATCAATAACTACATGCAGCCTAAGACTGACTACTACCGGTACCAATATATTTTACTCCATGCCACTGAGAACATGCAAAGGATCATGATCCACGTGTCTGAACCGGCTGTACAACTGAAAGCTTTGTGTTTCTCAAGTTTCATCTAAACCTGGACGTCTGTTAAATAACATTTCCTAGCGGTCTGAACAATGAGTTATTGATCTTAATATTGTCGTCGGAGCTCAATGAAAGCGGGTATCTCCTGATAAGATATGTTTTCCCATTAAGTAACGAACTTAATATTTGTTTCGCAATCGAGGCGGCATAATCCTCTTTTTAAACGCTCTAGGGAATTTTTTTTTTTTAAATTTGAATTATTTAGAAAGACCAGAGGAGTCACTCGGGTTGGTGTCGCCCATGGCGGTGGCTTGTGGTGTCGCCCTGTGAGGTCGGTGGCTTGTGGTGTCGCCCCGGGCGGTGGCTCATGGTGTCGTCCCGGGCGGTGGCTCGTGGTGTTCCCTAAGGCGGTGGCTCGTGGTGTCGCCCAGTGTAATGGCTCGTGGTGTCACCAAGTGTGGTGGCTCATTGTGTCACTCACTCACAACTTACCCCATAAACGTCCTCCGAATCTGCCAGCGTTAAATAACGAGAACACAGAATTTTGCACTCTGGCGTCACCCTTACGATGTTGTCACCTTTACGATGGTGTCACCCTTACGATGGTGTCACCTTTACGATGGTGTCACCCTTATGATGGTGTCACCCTTTCGATGGTGTCACCCTTACGATGGTGTCACCTTTACGATGGTGTCACCCTTACGATGGTGTCACCCTTACGATGGTGTCACCCTTACGATGGTGTCACCCTTACGATGGTGTCACCCTTATGATGGTGTCACCCTTTCGATGGTGTCACCTTTACGATAGTGTCACCTTTACGATGGTGTCACCTTTACGATGGTGTCACCCTTACGATGGTGTCACCCTTATGATGGTGTCACCCTTACGATGGTGTCACCCTTATGATGGTGTCACCCTTACGATGGTGTCACCCTTTCGATGGTGTCACCCTTTCGATGGTGTCACCCTTATGATGGTGTCATCCTTATGATGGTGTCACCCTTACGATGGTGTCACCCTTACGATGGTGTCACCCTTACGATGGTGTCACCCTTGGGATGTGGTGGTCGAGAGGTAGCGCTCTCGACTGTCATACCGATGGTCACGGGTTCGAATCCACACGAAGGTGGGGATTTGTTCTCGGGGCCTGAGGAGTCCCCGAGTCACCCAGCTCCGAATGGGTACCTAACTAGACAATAGTTAGGCGGCTGGGGTAATGCGTGGAACCCCTATAGCCGTGGCCTGTGACCGCTGCATCACTTGCCAACAGATCATCTCTCATGGTCTGTGGACGCAATTATCTTCTGCATAGAAGGAGCGTCTGTATATCTAAGATAAGATAAGATGGTGTCACCCTTTCGATGGTGTCACGCCTGCGAGAGAGACGCTAATAAAAGTGATCGTGTCCGCCTATATCCAACTCCGTCAGTGAGATTTTGAGTTTGTCTTTGAGTGTTTCGTCTGCCCGATATCTCATCACACTTTTTGGGGAAAAAAGCGGTCGTCAGATATTCTCAAATTATGTCCCTCCTGGCGACCCACCTATGTGATCATCGGGGACTCATTCACGTGATGGCGACCATTTCTCGAATTCTCTCGCGTGGTCTTTACTTTGAGAGTTCGCCACACGTCGCACTCGCTTAAGGACTTTTAACTCTGCAACCGCGAGCGTTGGGACACTGAGAGACATGACGTCATCTTTGTTAGGAGATGGTTGATTGCCAAGTAGTCAGTCACCCTTTCATAACGATGCCAACGGTACGGTTGGGACATTGCCCTTATAGCTCAGGCGATGACGTTATTTGAGCTATTTAAAGGACACCTCAACAAATTTAAACTCCACTCAGTCGGCATCAGTGTCACACCTCGACGGACGCCTACTTAAAAAGTCCGTAGGGGTATTTTTAAAAGAAATGAGAATAAAGAGCTAAGCCCATCTCATGATTAGTCAAAGCTTGCACGCAATTCAATTCATCAAGGTGGTCGGCTCTCACGATCATTGTGACTTGGATGATTTATTGGCCCACAGAGGTATCTTGATACATTGCTAACATTTCTTGTGGGGGATTATTTGGGGATGATAGAGGATCATTTTTAAATCCCTTATATTAACTTCGCGGTCTTGTCTGTCTTCGTCTATGTTTGTCGTGTTCTCGTGAAAAATAACAAAAGTAAAAAATGACCCACTTCCCGTGATTGTATCGAGCCGTCATTTTGCACATAGATTTTTGTCACCTAACAATTCATTGTATCAAAATTTAATATCGACGGAATGTACAGTAAATAAGTTAATGAATTTTTTAGTTTAACTCTATGTATCTCTATGTAGCAGTGTTTGTCAGTCTGCCGCGCGGTGCGTATTATGTTGAACATTCTTTTAAAAATATTTTCCTGCCCCGCTCACTAGATATCATGTCAAAACGATGTGAGACACGGGTATCTGCGGTGCGTATTATAATGAAAATACTATTTATAATATATTCCCGATCTGTAAATGTTTATGCTCGTCTGTTGCGCGGAGCGTATAATATTGAACATAATCAATACTTTTATTTATTATAGTCACAAACTTTGTTTCACGGGTTGATTACTTAAGTAATTGTGTACATTTTGGGTATGGTGCTAGGGGATGTTATCCAGTTGGGTAATGTTTTAGAGTAATAAATTGGTACTCGTTGGTTTATTTAAAGGTAAATTTCAATTGCCTGCAGTATAGGAATAGGAACAGAAACAAATGGTCAAGACATGTTTAAATAACATTAAAAAACTAGAAGATTTGGTTTTATTTAGATGTGCTGTATTTAAGTGGGATGTTATTGGTTGAAGCGTGTTACCACCAAATGGTGCAATGGGGGCCGTCCATAAAGTACGTCGCGCTATTTTTTGACTATTTTTAACGCCCCCTCCCCCATGTCACAAATTACGGGCCCCCACTCCCTAGACACCGTGACGTCATACCCCTCCCCCCTCCGTCACCAACTGTCACACTCTTACCCCCCCCCCCTCTGGAGCGTGACGTACTTTATGGACGGCGCCATATTGGTTTTGTGATTCATTTTGTAACTAAAATTGATATATCTAATCTTATCTGTTACAGACGCTCCTTCTATACAGAAGATATGAAAGCACATTTACGCCATCTACTAGTTCACTGTTGTAGTATAATGATTATACTATGATACTACATTATTAATCTATGGTAAACCCGTAGTCTATGAACCGTGTCTCTACTAGTTCACTGTTGTAGTATAATCTATGGTAAACCCTTAGTCTATGAACCGTGTCTCTACTAGTTCACTGTTGTAGTATAATCTATGTTAAACCGGTAGTCTTTGAACTTTGTCGCTACTAGTTCACTTTTGTAGTATAATCTATGGTAAACCGGTAGTCTATGAACTTTGTCGCTACTAGTTCACTTTTGTAGTATAATCTATGGTAAACCGGTAGTCTATGAACTGTGTCGCTACTAGTTCACTTTTGTAGTATAATCTATGGTAAACCGGTAGTCTATGAACTGTGTCGCTACTAGTTCACTGTTGTAGTATAATCTATGGTAAACCGGTAGTCTATGAACCGTGTCGCTACTAGTTCACTGTTGTAGTATACTCTATGGTAAACCGGTAGTCTATGAACCGTGTCTCTACAAGTTCACTGTTGTAGTATCATTATTATTAATTATTATTATTAATGTTAACTGACTGCGTTGTTACATTTTCCTGGAAGAAGACTTGGTGACATAGCGGGACGTGTCGGGTTATGTTATGAACTCAGCCTATTGTTGTCACTATAATCATTCAGTCCAAATGATAAGGTTTTTTTAAGACAACGGCCCTGTCATTGGTTGAACGATTGAAGATTAAACCGAGAGCTCAGGCTTGTGTAAGAATGCAATAGTCATATAAGGTCTCGTACTGTGCTGTGCTACCTTGACGGCGCCGAGTTGTGGAAGGGGTGGGGGGTGGGGCTGGGTAGAGGGGGACCTTAGTCCATTTATTCCCGTCGCTGAAATCAAGTGTCCTTCTATACAGACTCAATGATACGTAGTCCAGCAATCACGATAAAACAGCGACTCAATACTTGGTCAGTAGCTACTTAAATATCAATACCCCCTTCCGATCCCAAACAACGACGGCTTGAGGAGTTATAAAGTTACTTGATAAGACACGTTTTCAAGTACCCAACATCCCCCCCTCTCAAATACCGTACATTGTTAAGAATCTAAAGCAGCGCTAACTAGCACCTCCCTTCCCCGAACGCGCCACCGCACACTTTTTTCCACGCCCCTGAAATACCCTCCCCCTCCTAAAATTCACCACAAATTATCAGCCAAATGTAATAATATCCTCACTATTACATCTATACAAATAAAAGCCAAAGCCCTCACTCACTGACTCATCACTAATTCTCCAACTTCCCGTGTAGGTAGGAGCATGAAACTTTTGAAAGTTGTAGGGTACCCTCTCACGACGAAATAAACAATATATGGACATGGGATCAGATTTTCAATATACCGACATGGGATCAGACGTTCAATATACCGACATGGGATCAGATGTTCAATATACCGACATGGGATCAGATGTTCAATATACCGACATGGGATCAGATGTTCAATATACCGACATGGGATCAGACGTTCAATATACCGACATGGGCTCGGACTAGCGTTGGGATAATCCCATCTTTGTTGTTTGTTGTTGTTGCCAGGGAATCGTCCACTTGTCTGTCTGCCTGTCAGGACTGAGACCCAATTTCTTATCGTACTGTGGGGAAGTCAGGGGCACACTCGTTGTATGGTATTCTCGGTGCACCCCACACAGATTCATTGATGTAACTGTAACAATTTATGGAGTTGGAAGGAATGTATTTAACCATTTATCAGCCATTTGCTTTCCATGGTCATATAACTGCCACGCATCACTGAACTTATCTTTCTTGCATTTCGTGAAGGGATATGGATAAACATAGACACTACCCTCAAACAATGAAGTATGTATTTTTATTAGTTAATTTGTTATAACTTATCTTTTAGTTCAGTTTATTCTCATTGCTTTTATATTTTATTGCCAGTATTTCTTTAGATATTCTATAGTTGGATGTAAATCGGGGTATTTTGTGGCTGGATTTATCCACTCTGGATTCCCACAGTGTTTTTCAACGCAATTTCCCCATGGGACAAATTGCTTTTATATATTTGAAATGTCTGTCCTGTCTGTTCGAGCTTGCACAAGCAACTACTCCCGAACCGTACCAGATGGAGGGTTCGGGTTATTTGCAAATATGTTAAGGAGGTCCCAAGGATGTGCACGAGCCAAATAAAATTCCGGTAATTTTAGCAGCAATTTGTAGATAGCAATTGTTTAGTTTACTTTCAGATTTATTGATTTGAAATGGCTTTTAATGTAATCTAGAATGATTTACCTCGAATAAAAAAAGTCGGAAATTCTTATTTTTAAAATTGTGTATAAATACTCATTTGAGTTTTTATTACTTGTGTTATTCTTTGGGTTGATATACCCCACTGTGTTATTCTTTGGGTTGATATACCCCACTGTGTTATTCTCTGGGTTGATATACCCCATTGTGTTATTCTTTGGGTTGATATACCCCACTGTATTATTCTCTGGGTTGATATACCCCACTGTATTATTCTCTGGGTTGATATACCCCACTGTCTTATTCTTTGGGTTGATATATCCCATTGTGTTATTCTTTGGGCTGATATATCCCACCGTGTAATTCTTTGGGTTGATATACCCCACTGTATTAATCTTTGGGTTGATGTACCCCACTGTGTTATTCTCTGGGTTGATATACCCCATTGTGTTATTCTTTGGGTTGATATACCCCACTGTATTATTCTCTGGGTTGATATACCCCACTGTATTATTCTCTGGGTTGATATACCCCACTGTCTTATTCTTTGGGTTGATATATCCCACTGTGTTATTCTTTGGGCTGATATACCCCACTGTGTTATTCTTTGGGTTGATATACCCCACTATGTTATTCTTTGCGTTGATATACCCCCACTGTGTTATTCTTTGGGTTGATATACCCCACTGTGTTATTCTTTGGGTTGATATACCCCACTGTGTTATTCTTTGGGTTGATATACCACACTGTGTTATTCTTTGGGTTGATATACCCCACTGTGTTATTCGTTGGTTTCCCACACAAGACTCAGCTCTTGGCCTACAATTATATCTATCAATAATTCCTGCTTGAATGCCGTGCAAGACTCATGAAATAAATCACCGTCCCCTTGGACCAGTCTACTGAATATTAGTCATGTTAGTTGAAAGGTTGTCAATTGTATCCGTTTTGTCATATGTGAAAAAGAAAAGCTGATCATTTCAACGGTGTTGAATTACCTGTCGCGTTGTTCGTTTGATGTCTCGTCATTTAAAAGGCTTGTCATTTGTCCACACTTACTGCAGTCGCTAGGAGGACAGAAACCAGAAGCTATTTGTTGACGTAGTCAATTCTCACATAAACTATTTCGTGTCTCGTTGAATGCCGGTACACAACATTAAAGGAAGAACACATGTGTAGTTAGGGCTCACTCTTAGATTGTTGACGTAGTCAATTCTCACATAAACTGCTTCGTGTCGTGTTGTTGACTTGTTGAATGCCGGTACACAACATTAAAGGAAGAAAACATGTGTAGTTAGGGCTCACTCTTAGATTGTCGACGATATTGAACGAAATTAATAATCATATTTAGGAATATTCTCACCACTTATATGGCGATGTGACTTGAGCGTTGAATGTCCTAAACTCTTGCCGGGGTGATAGTACATGTAATATGGTTGACGTTGTGTCCGGAGTCTAGACTAGGTTGTGTCCGGAGTGTCCGGAGTCTAGACTAGGTTGTGTCCGGAGTCTAGACTAGGTTGTGTCCGGAGTCTAGACTAGGTTGTGTCCGGAGTCTAGACTAGGTTGTGTCCGGAGTGTCCGGAGTCTAGACTAGGTTGTGTCCGGAGTCTAGACTAAGTTGTGTCCGGAGTCTAGACTAGGTTGTGTCCGGAGTCTAGACTAGGTTGTGTCCGGAGTCTAGATTAGGTTGTGTCCGGAGTCTAGACTGGGTTGTGTCCGGAGTCTAGACTAGGTTGTGTCCGGAGTGTCCGGAGTCTAGACTAGGTTGTGTCCGGAGTCTAGACTAAGTGTTTCCATGTGTTCTCATATTGGTAGGGCCTCAGCCACTTCTTGTCAATCAGCTGTTGTTGATTTTTACCTTTCTTTCAGGCAGCAGCCCTTATTTCTTGCTATTAGTTGTAACATGCTGTCAGTCTGCTGTTGTAACATGCTGTCAGTCTGCTGTTGTAACATGCTGTCAGTCTGCTGTTGTAACATGCTGTCAGTCTGCTGTTGTAACATACTATCAGACTGCTGTTGTAACATGCTGTCAGTCTGCTGTTGTAACATGCTATCAGACTGCTGTTGTAACATGCTGTCAGTCTGCTGTTGTAACATGCTATCAGGCTGCTGTTATAACATGCTATCAGTCTGCTGTTGTAACATGCTATCAGACTGCTGTTGTAACATGCTGTCAGTCTGCTGTTGTAACATGCTATCAGACTGCTGTTGTAATATACTATCAGACTGCTGTTGTAACATGCTGTCAGTCTGCTGTTGTAACATGCTATCAGTCTGCTGTTGTAACATACTATCAGACTGTTGTTGTAACATGCTGTCAGTCTGCTGTTGTAACATGCTGTCAGTTTGCTGCTGTCAAGTCCCACGATGCCGCTCCTCCAGCCGTTGTGCCAGGCGAACTACCCACGGCGCGTCCACACACGCCACCCACACCACCCCACACGACCAGCCCTTTCGTTTGGCTAATGAACAGGCGGATCTTTGACTTGACCGTGTGATTGGATCATTCCATAGTGTGTGTGTATCTCCTAACACGGAGTCGATCATTCCTAGACGTCGAAGTTTGAACTGGTTCACTCGTAGGTATGATCGAT
Organism: Radix auricularia; assembly: GCA_002072015.1. Lineage (NCBI taxonomy): Eukaryota > Metazoa > Mollusca > Gastropoda > Lymnaeidae > Radix > Radix auricularia. The sequence goes on from MUZC01002899.1 coordinate 44,137, forward strand.
ACACTTGAGTGAACTCATGTGTCAAACTATCGATTGATTTGGAACTCTTCACTACTGCAGGATGTTGACACCGGGTCGTCTGCCACTGGACGAGTTTCCAAAGTTTGTTCAGTGCTGTTTCTAGGTCATCTTATCCACCAATATTCACAGTCACTTTCCGTTGCTGCCTAAATATTTCTCGGCAGGATTATAGGTGCTGAACAGGAGTTGAAAAATTGTGTCAACCATTATTCTATTTTGACATGGAACGGTGTTTTGATGTTTTAGCTGTACTAAAATTAAATTTAAAAAAAAAATAATTACAAACCCGGTATTTTCGTTTGGTGCGAACTGTTAAAATGTTCTAATAACAACATAATATCATCCGAGTGCGTGTGTGTACACCTGTATCTCTTGCTCTATTAAAGCGTTGACCAGTGTTGCCACAACTAACGCCTCTTTAAGCCTTAATCTCCTTCTGTATTAAAGCGTCGATCAGTGTTGTTACAACGTACGCGTCTTTAAACCTTAATCCCCTTCTGTATTAAAGCGTGGATCAGTGTTGTTACAACTTAGGCCTCTTTAAACTCCTTCTTACTGTATTAAAGCGTTGACCAGTGTTGCTACAACTAACGCCCCTTAACGCCTGTATTTCCGTCTGTGTTAAAGCGTTGATTAGTGTTTCCACATCATGCTGCTGACATACCCACTCCGCGCCCCCCCCCCCCATGTTTGATATCTCAAACAACAGTACGTAGAGTTGCATCTGGAACATTGATTGTTTCTCATTGAAAATAACTTCAGTAACAGGATGTGATTTCCATAGTAAAATATCGTATGTGGAGCTAAGAAGTCTATTATCGTTGTGTACATAATAATGTGACATAAGCCTCGCAGTCAAAACGCTGAAATACATGACTTTAAGGTTTACTGTGTGAATACCTCTCGTAGAAGTACGTAAATTTAACTATAATTTTATTAGATTTTTTTCAAATTTAGTTCCTACTATACGAAAACGAACATCTGCACTGAATGATCAATGTGTTGAAATACACGCAATCTCTAACAGGCCATCGTAAGCAGTAACGTAGTTAGGGGAAGGGGATGAAGGTCCAAATTCAAAAGTTCCCTCGGGCCCCCACTTTAGAGGGAGTCCTTAAGTAGTTCCGCATTTTTTTTACATTAAATATTACGTCACCGCCATGTATGCAGGGCCCCCAAATAGGCCAAGTCCCACTGCCCCCCCCCAAATCCCTACAAATCCCTAGCTACGCCACTGATAGTAAGACCGCGTTAACCTCGTTAGTTGGTCCTCACATTTCTCATGTACCGTCTGAACAAACTTTTAAAAACGACACATTTTCTTTTTATTGTTGTGTCGTCTCTTTCAGGATTGTCTGTCTCTGGGCTGGCCTGGCCTAGAGTAACTGAGAACCTCTAGATTAGGGATGGCCAGACCTGTAGCAGCCGAGTTTCATTTTAAAGAATATAAAAATGGTTGAAAATTGTATTTAAGTACTAGGGGTCAATAAACCTGGCTTAGAAATCTTCCAGTAATCCTTGTAACATAGCTTTCATAAATTGTACGCGAGCCGCAACCGCAATGTGAATACAGAAGAGCCGCATGCGGCTATCTACAGCATTTCAGTCTTGTTAGTCGTGATATTTCCATTGCGTTGATCCAGATTCTACCTTACGTTAGCGAGCGATGATGAGGAGGAGCTACAAATCTAGGTACTTTATTGACATACTTTCTTTCTCCTTACATCCACGCTTGTAGCTTAATGGACTTGTACACCAGCTTCATCTTTTCTGGACATTTGTTTGTTTTCCGTTGGTATTGCCTTGTGCTGAGTTCATTCTGGTCAAGTTACTGTATCTGACATGGTGGTCTATGGTGATGGCGGAATCACTGAAAGATAAGAACTTTATAATTGTTTTGTTTGAATTGCTTGCCTGCGTAGACTTCCTCTAACCTGGGTGCTATAAGTTATAAACATTCGAAGTTTAAAATGTAAATACTTTTATTTATATCGTTAGTTTGACAAATACTTTTATTTGTATCGTTAGTTTGACAAATACTTTTATGTATCGTTAGATTGACAAATACTTTTATTTATATCGTTAGTTTGACAAATACTTTTATTTGTATCGTTAGTTTGACAAATACTTTTATTTAGGTCGTTAGTTTGACAAATACTTTTATTTATATCGTTAGTTTGACAAATACTTTTATTTAGGTCGTTAGTTTGAGAGGTACAATTTTGATACCCAATTATAAAATAGAAAATTCTTTACATCCTTACACGTATTATTACTCATTAATTTTATTTAATTATTATTATTGTTTTGACAAGTGACAAGTGACTATAAAATACAGGCTTTATGTTTATAGACACGATTTATTGCTAGGCTGTTGCTGTGCATCATTAGTGGTTCATCTTCTCTTCCAGAAAACAGATCTTCTTTAAACCTATTTACATAAACCTTTCGATTTTTGTTGATTTCCAACCGATGGCAGTTTACCGATGTCCTGAGCGGCAAATGTTCCTTTCCAAACATAATCTTAACGATATCAAAATGACTTGCCTGATGATTTCATGTGTGTGTATTAAGCGAGTTGTCCACTTAAGGTGTAAACTGATGGGTTTTCTTAGAAAGTTAATGCCACAGCTGTAAGAAATAGTACTTTATAATTATCTACAAACCAGGATGAATATCTACAAAAAGTATAATTATCAAGGAATTATTATAATTATCTACAAACCAGTATAATCATCTACAAACCAGTATAATCATCTACAAACCAATTATAATGATTTATCAACGAGTTTGATAATCCAAGACGATGAGGTGGTACAAAAACGTAATTATCATAATCGTTAATGCTGGATTCAGACTCTCATATATGAACAGATGCTTACATGAACAGTCGCTTACATGAACAGACGCTTATATGAACAGACGCTTATATGAACAGTCGCTTACATGAACAGACGCTTATATGAACAGACGCTTATATGAACAGACGCTTATATGAACAGACGCTTATATGAACAGACGCTTATATGAACAGACGCTTACATGAACAGACGCTTATATGAACAGACGCTTATATGAACAGACGCTTACACGAACAGACGCTTACATGAACAGACGCTTACATGAACAGACGCTTACATGAACAGACGCTTATATGAACAGACGCTTACATGAACAGATGCTTACACGAACAGACGCTTACACGAACAGACGCTTACATGAACAGACGCTTACATGAACAGATGCTTACACGAACAGACGCTTACATGAACAGACGCTTACATGAACAGACGCTTATATGAACAGACGCTTATATGAACAGACGCTTACAAGAAACGACGCTTATATGAACAGATGCTTATATGAACAGATGCTTACATGAACAGACGCTTACATGAACAGACGCTTACATGAACAGACGCTTACATGAACAGACGCTTACAACAAACGACGCTTATATGAACAGATGCTTACATGAACAGACGCTTACAAGAAACGACGCTTATATGCACAGACGCTTACATGAACAGATGCTTACATGAACAGACGCTTACAAGAAACGACGCTTATATGAACAGATGCGTACATGAACAGACGCTTACAAGAAACGACGCTTATATGAACAGATGCTTACATGAACAGACGCTTACAAGAACAGACGCTTACATGAACAGACGATTTCATTTCATGTTTGTCCCTGAACTGGCCAGTAGACGACAGGCCATCAGTTATTGTGATATATCGATCACCGGCTTGGGCATACATCGATCTGGAGGCTGGCAAACAATGGGAACCGATCAAGTGTAAATAACATGCGGGGTATCAAATACACCTGAGAGGCGAACATTTTATGGCGCATTAAATAACGCCCTTACGTGGACAATTGATTGGGGCATCCAATACAAACCTAGTGGCAGAGATTTGTTGTATCAAATACAAACCTAGTGGCAGAGATTTGTTGTATCAAATACAAACCTAGTGGCTGAGATATGTTGTATCAAATACAAACCTATCGACGCAGAGATTTGTTGTATCAAATACAAACCTAGTGACAGACATTTGTTGTATCAAATACAAACCTAGTGGCAGAGAGATTTGTTGTATCAAATACAAACCTATCGACGCAGAGATTTGTTGTATCCAATACAAACCTAGTGGCTGAGATATGTTGTATCAAATACAAACCTATCGACGCAGAGATTTGTTGTATTAAATACAAACCTAGTGGCAGAGAGATTTGTTGTATCAAATACAAACCTAGTGGCAGAGAGATTTATTGTATCAAATACAAACCTAGTGGCAGAGAGATTTGTTGTATCAAATACAAACCTAGTGGCAGAGAGATTTGTTGTATCAAAAATAAACCAAGTGACAGAGAGATTTGTTGTATCAAATACAAACCAAGTGACAGAGAGATTTGTTGTATCAAATACAAACATATCGACGCAGAGATTTGTTGTATCAAATACAAACCTAGTGGCAGAGATTTGTTGTATCAAATACAAACCTAGTGGCAGAGATTTGTTGTATCAAATACAAACCAAGTGAAAGAGATTTGTTGTATCCAATACAAACCTAGTGACAGAGAGATTTGTTGTATCAAATACAAACCTGGTGGCAGATATTTGTTGTATCAAACATGAACCTCGTAGCAGAGATCTTTTGGGTGCAGTAGAGGGAAAGACAAATATAACCTCATTGACAAACATTTAATGGTTATCTGTTATTATGGAGAGCCAAAATTCGATAAAAGTTTTTAGTGCAAGTAAAATATCCGGTAAAAACTTCGCTGTATGAAAGGCAGTTTTTTTAATGCCATTAACGATTTTCCACCCTCTTTTCATTATAGCATTTTTAAAATATTTATTCTTCATTCTTTAAACAGTGTGCACAATAGAAACTGTGATGGCCGTTCCATGTGTGTGAGGCAAAGAATGACCGTGAAATACCTCATTAAAGATGTCATTCATGTCTTGTTCTTTCACGCTGTGACAGTTTATTTTTCAAGATGATTTGCCTGTTGACGTGTATTCAACAATTTATCTCAATCATCATTGTTTGCCAAGGATTACTGTGATTGACATCAATCAGCGCTTTCTGAACGTAACTTTTGGCCGCTCAAAAAAAAGTTTACGAATTCCTGTCTGCTTGATGATTAATTTTTTTTTTTTAGAAAATGTTTCTAGTTGTTTATTTGTAATTGGTTGGTTTTTTTTAAATAGAGTTTTCCATCTGTAATGAAATAATTGTATCCATCTCTATTTTGTTCGCCTTTCCTTAGTTAAATTGAGTTATTCCGTTGTAACATGGAATTCTGATGACATTGTACATGGTATCGAATATAGACCACCGCTCAGTGTATTCAATGCTGGTGATAATTTCAATGTTGGGTTGGGAATCGTCTGAAACAAGAAACAACGACGAATACTCCTGAGTTTAAAAGATATACTCGCTGGCGTTACCCAGATTTGTTTTTAAAAAAAAAAAAATTTAAAAAAAATCGGGATTGGTTTATTGGATGTTTTTTTTTTTTTTTTCATTCTTGAGTCACTACCGTGTAGTAATCAGGCGTGTAGTAATCTGAGGCTGGCACACAATCAGGTGTGTAGTAATCTGAGGCTGACACACAATCAGGTGTGTAGTAATCTGAGGCTGACACACAATCAGGCGTGTAGTAATCTGAGGCTGACACACAATCAGGCGTGTAGTAATCTGCTGACGTAACTCTACACGTTCCATCTGCTAGCCACCCGAGACTCACCATAGCAACCCATGATCACACTAAATAGTCTGAAATCTGTTGGATTTAATGGACTCAGTGTATGATTGATATTCCAACACGTGTATAGAAAGAATAGCCTACAGATATTTAGACTATGATAGTCTACATATATTAAGACATAAGAAAGCATAATCTACATATATTTAGACATAAGAAAGTATAGTCTGTTATCAAATTTTAATATAAAAAAAGGAATGGTTATTTTTAACTTAATGCTTCTGGCTCTACCAAAAATACAAACCTAATATCATAATGGAAAAAGTTTCTCGTGACAGTCGTAAAATGAGATTTTTGTGTGTGACAGTCGTAAAATGAGATTTTTGTGTCTAGACAACTCTGAACATAACATATCAAGTTCTAATGATCTATTTTATTGGCTCTGCCAAACACACAAATACTTCTTCATTGTCAGCTCCACCTCGCTGTCCCCAAGGAAAGACTATTCTATGGCTATGATTAAAAAATAACTTAGACTTATATGACACTAACTCAAATATCTTTTTAGCGCATTTTCGAGAAGTCGAATGCGCTATTGCACCCGCTTTGTCCGTCCGTCCGTCCGTCCGTCCGTCTGTCATCACCCTTGATCTCAGCATCCATAAGTCCTAGACCCATGAGGTATATATGTTTTTTGTATGTCCTGACCTGCCATTTGTGCATCAAAACTCAGTTACTCGATCCGTTAAAAAACCCCGTTAAAACTACCAAAAAATATTTCGAATCGAGAAGTAACACTAGCTCAGGGAACGGCCGCCATTGCCGGAATTTGAATACATAGTTCTTCAAGCATTGAAGAGTGGTGTGAAAGCGTGCAAAAGAATTAGTGTTTTTTTTTAGTTGACGTCAATAGAATATGTGTAAAAGTTTAGAGAGTTTTACGTCATCATTTGTGGTGACTTGTAGTTAGATTAAAGAGAAAATAATTTTTTTTTAAATGTAAAGAAATGACTTTTAAATAAAAAAAATGTCAGGTATATTCATTACACAGGAAAATTCATAAAAATATGTCTAAAATCTAAACACAATTACTGACAACTACATAATGCTGAAATCTAACATAAGTACTGATACATAATACGAAAATGCGCTAACACGTCCTGAGTTCCAATAGGGACCAGGCTTAACATGATTTTTTCACATATCAAGGCTTCAATCTCTGTTTTGTATTCTAACACTGGCAAATGTCCGATGTCATTAGGTAGTGTCTGTTACTATGGTCAATTGTAACACTGGCAAATGTCCGATGTCATTAGGTAGTGTCTGTTACTATGGTCAATTGTAACACTGGCAAATGTCCGATGTCATTAAGTAGTGTCTGTTACTATCTGGTCAATTGTAACACTGGCAAATGTCCGATGTCATTAGGTAGCGTCTGTTACTATGGTCAATTGTAACACTGGCAAATGTCCGATGTCATAAGGTAGTGTCTCTTACTATCTTAAGGTTCTCTTTTATTTTAAACCAAGTTTCACAGCCCAAGTATAGGAGCAATGATATGTTGGCAAAATGAGAAGCATGATAAAGTTGTAAAGAAATTGTTCTCTTGGTAAGATCCACCAAGCTTAAATTAACGTAGAATAACCAACTCTCTGTTGAGATAGAGCCATAAACAAATGGCACAAATATTTGGTCAGTATCTTAATGACTTACGTCAAAGTGAACACGCGCAGTTCTATAAATAGATATCAGCCATTAAATGGCAGATTATTAACCGATGCTACCCGGACTGAGCCACGGAACTGATTGATGTCCCACAGTCCCCAAGTCAACTTTGTGCACTCCATCCACCACCTGATGGGACTAGACACCTCGGTCAACAGTGGTTGGTTTGGGTGGTCACGTGATATGTCAGTCAATGGTCTCTGTGACAGGCTGGGTGGTCACGTGATATGTCAGTCAATGGTCTCTGTGACAGGCTGGGTGGTCACGTGATGTCAGTCAATGGTCTCTGTGACAGACTGAGGGGTCACGTGATGTCAGTCAATGGTCTCTGTGACAGACTGAGGGGTCACGTGATGTCAGTCAATGTCTCGGTGACAGACTGAGTGGTCACGTGAAATGTCAGTCAATGGTCTCTGTGACAGACTGAGTGGTCACGTGATATGTCAGTCAATGGTCTCTGTGACAGACTGAGTGGTCACGTGATATATCAGTCAATGGCCGCCCGTGACAGGCCGGGTGGTCGAGAGGTAGCGCTCTCGACTGTCACACTGATGGTCACGAGTTCGAATCCACACGAAAGTGAGGATTTGTTCTCGGGGCCTGAGGAGCCCCCGAGTCACCCAGCTCCGAATGGGTACCTAACTAGACAATAGTTAGGCGGCTGGGGTAATGCGTGGAACCCCTATAGCCGTGGCCTGTGACCGCTGCATCACTTGCCAACAGATCATCTCTCATGGTCTGTGGGCGCAATTATCTTCTGCATAGAAGGAGCGTCTGTATATCTAAGATAAGATAAGGTCACGTGATAAACCAGTCAATAGTCCCTGTGACAGGCTGAGTGGTCACAGATATATCAGTCAATGAATGCACTCCCCCCTTCCTCTGTCGACTCACATCTCTGAAGTGAACTGGTCAGTTATCTCTCCTATACATCATACATGTATTCTACTTATTTTCATCCCCAACTTCAATATAAAGCTTCTGTCATTTTGTCAACTAACGTGCAATGTTTACTGTGGGCTAGTCACCAACTTCAATATAAAACTCTTGTAACTTTGACAACTAACGTCCAATGTTTACTGTGGGCTAGTCACCAAATTCAATATAAAACTCTTGTAACTTTGACAACTAACGCGCCGTGTTTATTGTGGGCTAGTCACCAACTTCAATATAAAACTCTTGTAACTTTGACAACTAACGGGCCGTGTTTATTGTGGGCTAGTCACCAACTTCAATATAAAACTCTTGTAACTTTGACAAC
>MUZC01002899.1:63191-78261 GCA_002072015.1 Radix auricularia
AGCGCTAACAGTGTAGGGCGAATAGCTCATCTTAGCGCTAACAGTGTAGGGCGAATAGCTCATCTTAGCGCTAACAGTGTAGGGCGAATAGCTCATCTTAGCGCTAACAGTGTAGGGCGAATAGCTCATCTTAGCGCTAACAGTGTAGGGCGAATAGCTCATCTTAGCGCTAACAGTGTAGGGCGAATAGCTCATCTTAGCGCTAACAGTGTAGGGCGAATAGCTCATCTTAGCGCTAACAGTGTAGGGCGAATAGCTCATCTTAGCGCTAACAGTGTAGGGCGAATAGCTCATCTTAGCGCTAACAGTGTAGGGCGAATAGCTCATCTTAGCGCTAACAGTGTAGGGCGAATAGCTCATCTTAGCGCTAACAGTGTAGGGCGAATAGCTCATCTTAGCGCTAACAGCTCATCATAGCGTCAGCTCTTGTGTCAGCTCTTGTGGAAGACGTATTGAAATGGGTACAAGATGAGAGAGATGTTGGTTGGCAAGTTTGTACGTGGGAGTGAGTGAGTGTGTTGGCACCAGTGAACGTGTTTGTGTGCTAGCCGCTGTCTGCAGATCAATACCATTATGCCATTATTTACTTTTATAATCATCTGCCACCCAATTGAAAGGATTTTTATTTTCTAAAAACGCTATAGATTAAACCTTACCAAATTCATGCCTACTTTTAAAAAGTATATATAGAGAGACAATAATAAAACTATTCTGAAATAATCCATACATTTAGAATTACATAGCACCACTAAGCGTTGGTATTCTGTTAATGACATTGACATTGGATTTACTGGAGTCCTCCCTTAATTTGCCACATTGTATGTTAAAACAAACAATGAAATAACAGGCGCTCTGACAAGTTGGTGTTTTGACCACGTCTGGTGACTGCACGTTTACTGAGGCCTGGGTAGTATCCTGGATTTACTCGGTACTGACAAATCAATTAAGCTACAACTAGAAAGGACATAATTAAATGCCGTTGAAGGTCACCGTGACAAATGTCCAAACAGATTCCGGCAGTCAATCATATTTGAAAGCAGCGAGCGTTTACTTCATATGGCCTGTAACATTTTCTGCTTCGTTTTGTCAGTAAAGCCGCCAGAGATGTGTGTCATTATTTGTAATGAATTGTGATGGAGCAATCGAGTTTTAATATAGTGGATTCCTCCCAGTGCCACGTGATGCCCCGACCACCTAGAGATTCCTCCCATCATGCCCCGACCACCTAGAAATTCCTCCCATCATGCCCCGACCACCTAGAGATTCCTCCCATCATGCCCCGACCACCTAGAGATTCCTCCCATCATGCCCCGACCACATAGAGATTCCTCCCATCACCAAGTGATGCCCCGACCAGCTAGAGATTCCTCCCATCATGCCCCGACCAGCTAGAAATTCCTCCCATCATGCCCCGACCACCTAGAGATTCCTCCCATCATGCCCCGACCACCTAGAGATTCCTCCCATCATGCCCCGACCACCTAGAGATTCCTCCCATCACTAAGTGATGCCCCGACCACCTAGAGATTCCTCCCATCATGCCCCGACCACCTAGAGATTCTTCCCATCATGCCCCGACCACATAGAGATTCCTCCCATCATCAAGTGATGCCCCGACCACCTAGAGATTCCTCCCATCATGCCCCGACCACCTAGAGATTCCTCCCATCATGCCCCGACAACTTAGAGATTCCTTCTTTGACTGACATATTTTGGCACAATATAATTAGTAACATGAGGGTACTGTACCTTTGTGACAACGTGTTAGCACTATATTACCTATAGCTATAATAATAAAAGGCAGTTGTCTGTCTGGTCCTCGATAGCGATTGGTTCTACACACTCCTACACACTCCTACAGCCAATCAATAGCTGAGAAAATTAAATCTCATTTACATATTGAATAAATTTACGCGGACGTTCAAAACGAGATATTTTTTGTGCAGTATTTTTGTCATCATTCAGTACTGTGTTCCCATCTTGAAGTGTTTCACTCCTGCTTATCACTACTGTTACTTCTAGACAACATGCCACCGAAACGACGGCGGAAGGTCCTTGGGCGTGCTTTGTTGCTCGTAATTCATATTGTAATCGTTAATAAAGTTTTCTTGATTCTAGTTATTAAAGCCATGTTGTTATGTAGAGGATACTATGATGTTTTTTGAAATACCTTTGCCTCATCTGTGAATTGGTCATCCCTCTTTTATTCACCGGTTATCTCCTTCACCGGGTATCTCGTTCACCGGGTATCTCGTTCACCGGGTATCTCGTTCACCGGGTATCTCGTTCACCGGGTATCTCGTTCACCGCACCGGGTATCTCGTTCACCGGGTATCTCGTTCACCGGGTATCTCGTTCACCGGGTATCTCGTTCACCGGTTATCTCCTTCACCGGGTTTCTCGTTCACCGGGTATCTCGTTCACCGGGTATCTCGTTCACCGGGTATCTCGTTCACCGGGTATCTGCCTGAGATTCGTGTGTGTTTAGTAAAACGCTAACCTGGAGTTCCCCAGAGGATAGTTATAAGGAGTTATAATGTGGTTATCGTAGATGTTTTTGCTACAGCTGTTCATACTGATCTTCATTTACAGTGCATTGTAGTGATACAAACAATAATCTACAGTACAAACTGAGCTGTTGTCTGTGCGAGAGACAGTTTATTTAAATGTGTTGACAGCTCATTTCATTGAACAACGTGTGTATTCCTGTGTAATGGATGATTAAATTATTGAGACGAACAAGAGCTTGCTGGTTTTGATTGGACATTGACTGCGAGCCGCCGACATGGAGCCCAGTTACAGGGTGGACAAGTATTCATACAGCACCAACGGGTAAGTCACTCTTCAAATATTTCCTGTTAGTGCTCAGTAGAACTGTGTGATTGAGGAGGGGGGGTATTTGGAACTTGTTCCTAGCATCAGAGTCTGACAAGATACGTTAACTAACAGTGACAACTAACAGTGACAACTAACAGTGACAACTTAACAGTGACAACTAACAGTGACAGATTATCGTTTGAAAATTGGGATTGTCGTACGTCTAGCCACTTGATGTTGGCACGTCTAGCTACTTGATGCTGACACGTCTAGCTACTTGATGTTGGCACGTCTAGCTACTTGATGTTGGCACGTCTAGCTATTTGATGTTGGCACGTCTAGCTACTTGATGTTGGCACGTCTAGCTACTTGATCCTGACACGTCTAACTACTTGATGTTGACACGTCTAGCTACTTGATGCGGACACGTCTAGCTACTTGATGTTGGCACTTCTAGCTACTTGATGCTGACACGTCTAGCTACTTGATGTTTGCAGTTCCCTTAAGTCTGTTGAAATAGTATTACGCTAGACGTTTTTTGTTGTCATCTGACACACTCGACTGTGACGGACATTCCGGACATCCACTGACACACTCGACTGTGACGGACATTCTGGACAATCACTGACACACTCGACTGTGACGGACATTCTGGACATCCACTGACACACTCGGCTGTGACGGACATTCTGGACATCCACTGACACACTCGACTGTGACGGACATTATGGACATCCACTGACACACTCGACTATGATGGACATTCTGGACATCCACTGACACACTCGTCTGTGACGGACATTCTGAACATCCACTGACACTCGTCTGTGACGGACATTCTGGACATCCACTGAAACTCGTCTGTGACGGACATTCTGGACATCCACTGACACTCGTCTGTGACGGACATTCTGGACATCCACTGACACACTCGTCTGTGACGGACATTCTGGACATCCACTGACACACTCGTCTGTGACGGACTTTCTGGAGTTCCACTGACACACTCGTCTGTGACGGACATTCTGGACATCCACTGACACACTCGGCTGTGACGGACATTCTGGACATCCACTGACACACTCGACTATGATGGACATTCTGGAAATCCACTGACACACTCGACTATGATGGACATTCTGGACATCCACTGACACACTCGTCTGTGACGGACATTCTGGACATCCACTGACACACTCGACTATGATGGACATTCTGGACATCCACTGACACACTCGGCTGTGATGGACATTCTGGACATCCACTGACACACCCGACTATGATGGACATTCTGGACATCCACTGACACACTCGACTATGATGGACATTCTGGACATCCACTGACACACTCGACTGTGACGGACATTCTGGACATCCACTGACACACTCGGCTGTGATGCTTTTTTCTGGACATCTATCATTGTCTTATCATTGGGTGAAAATTTTTAGACTCCATCTTTGTTGCCTGCATGTTTTCTACGCAGATGTTGTTAAAAGTTTGTTTTCTTTAATTATTTTAGTTTTACACACATCCAACCTAACAATATAGCTATTTTTATACTATTAACTTTGCTACACACATTTAATTTTCATCTTTTCAGTTTTAATTTTTTTTTAAATTTTAAAACAGTACTGAGAGTAGTGATATATACTTTTAGAACAAAGAAATCGAGTAAAGTCTCCATCTTTCTACTTCTTGAAATTTTAAAATATTTTTCCCTGAACAGATCGGCGTTTTTCCACATTTTGTGTTTGGATGTTCAATATATGTAGATGTTTAAGATGTTGATTTTCAATAGATATGGATGCTCATTATATGTAGATTCTATCTTTCATTCATGTTGTAAGAGGCCCACATCCAAAGCAGAAGACGCCATGTTGTTTTGCATTTTTCAACGTGTCAGAAGATATATGCTTAACTCACAAAGAGAGAGAGAGAGAAAAAATGCGCGGGAAGGGGGGTAATTTAAATAAATGTAGATATTTTAGCTCTTCATCTAATGTTTGAACTTAGTAACCTTATAGATAGTGATTATATTTGACCCTTGTATGACCTCAGATTTTCTTCAAGTAATCATTTCAGGTAAGTGTCGTATTGTTTTATCGTTTCGCTTCTCAGTGCTAGACTCATTCCCTTGAATGATAATAACATGTACACGCAACCCCTGACTGTAGCCTTCTTCCCTTGAATGATAATAACATGCACACGCAAGCCCAATCTGTAGCCTTCTTCCCTTGAATGATAATAACATGCACACCTAAACCCTGACTGTAACCTTCTTCCCTTGAATGATAATAACATTCACACGCAAGCCCTGACTTTAGCCATATTCCCTGGAATGATAACATTCACACGCAAGCCCTGACTTTAGCCATATTCCCTGGAATAACATTCACACGCAAGCCCTGACTTGATCCCAGGCCATGTCTGGTAATAATTGCATTTATTTAAAACGGCTTTGGGGGCGGGGGGAGGAGGTACAGTAAAAAGTTTATTGACACACTTTAGAGAGATTGTTCTATTTTTAAAAATAATAATAATTTAAACAGTAAATCTGTAAAGATGAAACTGAAAAATTTGCTGATTGTCCATTAATAACGTGTCCATTTTATCATGTAGCCGGTATATGACATTGTCTGTTTATGACATTGCCAGTATATGACATTGCCAGTATTTGACATTGCCTGTATATGACATTGCCTGTATATGACATTGCTTGTATAGATGATATTGCCTGTATATGACATGGCCAGTATTTGACATTGCCTGTATATGACATGGCCAGTATTTGACATTGCCTGTACATGACATGGCCAGTATTTGACATTGCCTGTATATGACATGGCCAGTATTTGACATTGCCTGTATATGACATGGCCAGTATTTGACATTGCCTGTATGTGACATGGCCAGTATTTGACATTGCCTGTATTTGACATGGCCAGTATTTGACATTGCCTGTATATGATATTGCCAGTATTTGACATTGCCTGTATATGATATTGCCAGTATTTGACATTGCTTGTATATATGATATTGCCTGTATTCAACTACCCAAACTATTGCACTGCATCTCTACTCAACTAGATTATAACTGCTTGGCTTTTTAGAAGTATTTACACTGCTTTGACATTGAGAAGTTTTCGTATTATGGCGTTGTGCCATTTCCGTCGTTGTCGAACTATTGTTGGACCCATTGATGACTTTTGCTTGGTATTTTACTTTGTTTGATCTGACTGAGAATGGCATACCATTTTAATTTGAAATCTTTCCACGTAGAATGCATACGTCGGATATTATCCACATATTATCTAGCATCCACATATTATCTAGCATCCAAATATCATGTAGCATCCCTATATTATCTAGCATCCACATACTATCAAGCATCAATATATTATCTAGTATCCACTTATTATCTAGCATCCACACGTTATCTAGCATCCACAGATTATCTAGGTCCACATATTATCGCGTATTCAAATATCATGTAGCATCCCTATATTATCTAGCATCCACATACTATCAAGCATCAATATATTATCTAGTATCCACTTATTATCTAGCATCCACACGTTATCTAGCATCCACAGATTATCTAGTTCCACATATTATCGCGTATTCAAATATCATCTAGCATCCACATATTATCTAGCACCAACATATTATCTAGTATCCACTTATTATTTTGCATCCACATATTACCTAGCATCCACACATTATCTAGCATCCACACGTCTTAGATTCTCAAATTATCTAGCATCCGCCAGAAATACATATCCTGATGTGTAACGTTACATTGTGTTCAATTACTGCGCAGACTTCACTATTCTCTTAGCAGTCTAGCCGCACCGTCATAGCGCTTCCGAATCTATGGTAACTGTGAAAGCTGTTGTCTGTGAAACATACGGAGTATGTCCTTAGATTCGTTATACTAAACTTGTGAGCTCTGACACCATACTTGTTGTTTAGTGTGTCGGTCTATAACCTATAGCAGGGGTCTCCAAACTACGCGGGTCATATGCGGCCCCGCGAGGCACTCTCATCCGGCCCTTGGAGAAGATTGTTTTTATCTGTAGTTTACCACAAAACGTAGTAGTTGGGGGTTAGTAGTCAGCCTTCAAACTGCTGTTTGACAGTTAATGAGCCCTCTCCCCCCCCCCCGGCAGACAGAAAAGTTTGGGAACCCCTGGCTTATAGTAGCCCTGGCCAAATGACGGCTCGCGAGCCGCATGCGGTTCTTCTGTCTTTACATTGCGGCTCGCGAACAATTTATAAAATAAAAACTTTTCGTTTGAAATTTATAATATAAATAGTATGCTTTAAGAAGATATAAAAACCTGGCCGAAACAAACAAAGCGTTGAAATTAATTTGGGCAAGATGAGTTGGTGATGTAAACTGTTAAATCAATGCTTCCGTTTTCGGTAAAAATGCGCATTACGAAGCAATGACCATTACCGTTAGGCCCACTAGAGTTAGTTATTTAGAATTTAAATGTTTTGAACAAATATTGGGGGAAACGTATGCAGGAACCGAAAATATAAAGAAGACAATAAAAGTTTTCTACCAGAATGAGAATGGAGAGAGAGATGTACATTTATTGATAAAGAGAGTGAGCCATTTCGCCTATCATGCCAAACAGGCTAGCAAATGACGAAGTGAGCAATATGATATGACGTAATGAAAAAAATCTGAAGACTTTGCATTGCGCTATCCACTGCAAAGTACAAAAACTTGTGAGCAGAGTTGCACAGCATCCATTTTTGTGCAATATTTTACCAAATTTGCTGCGCGGTAATTCTAAACTGCTGCATCGGTCAGATGTGTGCGCGGTCGCGCAGCTGCGCAGTTTAAAGGGAACATTGGCCCTAGCCCTAACCAGCCAGCGTCCCTTAAAATAAAATGATTGTTAACAGCTAATATATGACTGTAACTAAATACTACTAATGAAAAAAAAACGAACACGAAGAAATAACTGTTTGAAGTGTTTGCGGTATGTTACAATTGAGTGTGAAAAGAAAAATTTAATTAGTCCACTGCTTGGAATCGAACCCGTCACCGGTTGCATCACGCGCCTGTGCGCTCTCCACACGGCCAGCGGAACTTGTCTAATGCGAGAAATTTTAAAAATATAAACTATATTTAATACTATGTTCTCTAAGTGAGCCAATTAAATCAAGTGTTATCGATTATTAAGACTGAATCGCCAACAGTTGTATAGATACAATTTTTATTTTATTATGTTGTCAAGGGTTTGTGCAAACATTTGTACACTTTTATTATATAATATAAAAAATTTGGGGGCCCCTGGCTTTAGCCCGCTCAGCCCCCCCCCCCTTAATCCGCCATAGCCCATAGTGCTTCAATGCGGCTCTCAACACATTTTTGTTATGTCTAAAATGGTTCTCAATAACTAGAGATATGGCCGCCCCTGCCCTGGTTTATTTCTGCTGTCCCGGTGAAATTTTGTCTTGTTTTGACTTGCTGTGCCGTTCTTCTCATCAACTAACACTAACATGGTCTACACCTTGCCAACACTACAACACATTATAGGCCTATTTGCATAAACTAAGGGTGTACCGGATTTCGGCTCGGCTCCGGCAAATCCCGAATCGGGCCATTTTTACAAATCTGTCTCTGGCCCCGACCGGATTTTACTTCATAAATCCAGCCGAATCCGGTCGGATTTTAACATTCTGAATTTTGAATCCGGTTCACCCCTGGTATAAACTAACTGAAGGAGGTGGAGCCAAGCGATATTAAGGTTGTGCTACAAACAAATAAATCTTCTCTGAAGCAGGATTCCTATATTTAACATTCCATTCTATTCTCCACAGTTTTATTTGTTATGACGTAAGCGTGCACAAAGTTTACCAATAGCATGTAACTCGTTCATTGTTGATGACAGATCAAATGCGTTTAAAGTAAAGAACGTCTAATGAAGATTTACAGTGACGGCTCTGCTAGAGTTTCCTTTATCTCGGGAAAACAAAATATATTTTAAAACTTTAAAAAGTATTTTATATAAACAGGGAGACCTAGGGTTACGACGGTCTCGACTTACGCTGTTTCGTGGTTACGAACGCGCCGACATTAAAATAGAACAAATTATAATTCTTGTCTTTTCGTCTTTATTAATTAAAAACATATTTTTCATTCATGTAAGGAATTGTTTTCTCTTTCTAATTATTTATTTCAGTGTATCAGCTGTTACATTTTTAAAGTACTGTACGTACAGTTTTTTGTTTTTTTTTAATGTTTCTGGTCAGTAGATACATACCCCATTTTGGTTGTTTACACAGCCTCTCTCTCTTGTGTTTTATCTTTTTAATTTCATTCTTTTTTACAACATGTTTTATGTGGTAAGGTGTAAGGAATCGTTTTCTCTTTTAAAAATCCTTTTAAATAACGCTATACGTACATTAATGTGCAGTATATAAATGTAATGCATATAAATAGCTCCGACTTACCCTGAAATTCGGGTTACGAGGTTTTTTTGAGAACGGATCACCGTCGTACGTCGAGGACCCCCTTTAAAAGACTTGATACATTTTTAGTCTTTCAGTATTCAGTTGTTATTTTCACATAATAAATATTTTAAAAAACCACCACCAATGCACAGATCTGTTGATGGCTTGATCACTTGCTAGTAGTTGCTTTATTTTCTGCTGCTAATCTCTAGCCACGGTAAACAGCTAGTTAATGTGGTGTAAGCAACGTGAAAGTGAAAGTATAAAACCAATAGAAAAAAACAACATAACACTATACTTTAGTGTCCTACTTTGACAAATGGACGGGACGCCAATGCTAGTTAATAATATGCCTGTAAAAATTTATCAGCAAGTGTTTCTAACAACTTCTAAGAGAATTTCGTTTTTAATTATTATTTTTTGAAATGGGGTGATTTTGAAGTGTGTTTTATTTTATGTTTTACTATGTTGATTTTTTCAGGTTCAAAACAAACCCTACATAATATAATCACATGCACTCTCACAATCACGTACGAACTACACACATACATACATACACACATACATACATACATACATACACACATACATACATACATACTTTGTTTTTTAATAGTTAAACTCATTTAACACCAATCTGAGGGGACCTCAATATTACCTTTAGTCAGAGGGGATCTCAATATTACCTTGTAATTAGAGGGGACCTCAATATTACCTTGTTGTAATCTAAGGTGACCTCAATATTACCTTGTTGTAATCTAAGGGGACCTCAATATTACCTTGTTGTAATCAGAGGGGACCTCAATATTACCTTGTTGTAATCTCAGGGGACCTCAATATTACCTTGTTGTAATCTAAGGTGACCTCAATATTACCTTGTTGTAATCTAAGGGGACCTCAATATTACCTTGTAATCTAAGGGGACCTCAATATTACCTTGTTGTAATCTAAGGGGACCTCAATATTACCTTGTAATTAGAGGGGACCTCAATATTACCTTGTTGTAATCAGAGGGGACCTCAATATTACCTTGTTGTAATCAGAGGGGACCTCAATATTACCTTTTTGTAATCATAGGGGACCTCAATATTACCTTGATTTAATCTGAAAGAACCTCAATATTACCTTGTTGTAAAAGAATGTTGTGTTAAGCCACCCGGTAAATAATTTATGTAAGTAAATAAAACAAAATTGCGTTAAGTATATCACATCATATTATATTTACTTTTAAATTGTTATTCATTTCGTTCATATACATATGTATGGATTTGTTCAGGGAAAATAGGAAATTTAAAAAATGTCGTATATTGTAATCACTTATCATATAAAATTATTATAATTGTTTCAAAGGTTTTTTTTTTTTAAAATTGTAATGAAAAAAAGTTCAAAGACAGACTGGCTTCGGGGGGGGGGGGGGTGCTGTTTACTTGTGGTGTCATTCTTCAAAGCTGAGTGATCATCCTTTAACACCAACCTCACACCGTCTCTTTTATTTTTATTGGAGACTGGAGACCTTTACACTTGTTCTTTGGGAGAAGAGAAATAGTTCAGAGTAAAGTGGTCTTCCTTTCGTTTTCTTTTAAGCAATGAGTGACAACACCTCGTATTTAGTTGGCAATCCATTACTATCGTGTGTTAACCGATTGTTTATGATTAGCGTTTTCGCGTCATCAAGCGTTTCTCTCTGTGTATAAATTGGCGTTGGTTTATTTTGCCAGCATCGTTTCTATATGGTTATATGAGTATTGAATCCATCATGATTCAGCAGAATCAAATAGACGGGGATGGGCTGTTTTGAACTTTACATTTGGGGGGGGGGGTCCAAAGTGTGGATACATTTGTTTTTTTTAAATATGAGTTTAAGAAATAAAATTTTAAACATTGGCCATAGGATGATTGGAACTAGTAAACAAAACTTGATAACCCAAGCAGAAGACAAAAGAATTTGAATTCGACTCCTTCGAAAAAAAGGGAGGGTGGCAAATTCAATTTTTGTTTACAGTTTTATTTCAAACGTAAGTCGCAACTAGCGTTAGAGTTTTTATCATTTTCCCAAGAGTTTATTTTTAAAAAAAACATTTTTCAAGTATATTGTCGAGCAGACGTAGTTAATACATGTATTCCTCTTGGTTTATTGATTCTTTTAAAATAGGAATTGATTTATGCCCCAATGCCCGCCACAAGGAAGTGTTTGGGATCAGTCGAACAAATGAATGTTTATCGGCTATGCAGCGTGCGACTGCATAACTAAATTAAACCTTACATATATCGATATTTGGATGCAGATGTATGGATACATATGTTGTATGGATACAGATGGTGATATAATGGATACAGATGTTGATATAATGGATACAGATGTTGATATAATGGATACAGATGTTGATATAATGGATACAGATGTTTATATAATGGATACAGATGTTGATATAATGGATACATATCTGGATGTATAGTTGCATATTTCGATGCATGGCTCATGGAAACTGATGTTGATATATTGATACAGATGTTGATGTTTGGATCATGGATACGATTGTTGATGTATGGATGCAGATGTTGGTGTTTTATTATGGATACAGATGTTGTTATATGGAGACAAATGTTGATGTATGGATCGTGGATACAGATGTTAATAAATGGATCATGGATACAGATGTAAATGTATGGATCATGGATACAGATGTCAATGTATAGATCATGGATACAGATGTCAATGTATGGATCATGGATGCACATGTTGATGTCATCCATTATGGCGTAATAGTCTTTCAAAGATCAAGACGGACCACTCCACACACACCCTTCCCCGTCCCAACTCCTGGGAGTGAGGTCAGCATGACGTCATCACTTTGTGTACAATCAACGATCTAATTCTAAGGCAAGGGAAGTAATCGAGGAGTTAGCGATCAAAGGCATAATTTATTGATAGAAATTATTTCTTTAAAGTTTAATCGTGCTTTACTTTAAATTTGGTCCTTGAATGGGTCGTCAGAGGAAACAAGGAAAACCAACACTCACCAACATTTAAAAATGTATTACAAATTAGGGCTGCGGAAATTAACGATTAATTTCTGCATTAATCGGTAAAAACAATTTATCGATTAAAATTTTTTTATCCATAAAAGTAGAGATTAAATAGAAGTGGTTGTTTTAATTAATTTTTTTGATTTATTAATAAATTATTAATTATTGAAAATTAATAATAGTTTGCATTATTTACGTACAAACTTCTCCTTTAAAAAAAAAAGAATTTTAAATTGTGAACTTAAAAAAAAAAAACTCTTAAATTTAAATTTTTAAAATGTTAATAGCCTGTCTTTGTTACTTCCCATGAAATTTTCAGTTTAATGACGTCATACATCTTATTTATAGCTTAATCAAAATTATCGATTAATTATTCGGTAATTTTTCACACGTTAACGATTAAATTTAAATTAATCGATAACAGCCCTATTAAAAATACAAGACTAGACATAAATCACAAATTCGGACCTAGTTGTGTATAGAAAGTCGGACCTACATTGTGCATATACATTCGGACTTAACTGTGAATACACTTTTTACTGTTTACCTCCTCTCGACCTGTCAGCGTTAGACTGGCATTCGACCTTACCTCTCCCCACCCACCGTCTCACGGCCATAATTCATGTATTCAATATAAGCTGGAGTCGGTGCCAAGTGGTTGATATATTTAAATATAGATCGGTTCCGACTGACTGAATCGTGAGTGTATAAATAGATCAATATCGACTGACTCTTGAGTATTTTGAGTCTAGATGGTTACCGCATGTTTCACTGAACTACTGGGAGTCAATATGAGACTTACTATGTCCTCTTTATGGAGCTCCTTCCTTGCACAGTTTCTTGGATCAAAGACGTATGGCTTTGGGAGATCGATTTTTAAGAGCAGAGAATTTCTTTCTCGTGGTCAGTGGTTCCCCGATTATAAATACATGAGGCCCCGGTGATTGTAATAAATCCGTTTATAGTCGAAGAAACTACGGTAATAATATTTAAGGCTGACAAGTTATGTTATTAGAAGGTTTTTTTTAACATTACCACTTTGACTCTAAAACTTGGTTTCTTATCACTGAGTAGTCAAACGTTACCTTGGCCCAACATATACACTTGTTCAACTTTGTCATATATTCTAACTTGACCTTCTGTTCCAACATTGAGGTCCAACATTGACACACTTCTGTCTCAGCAGACACAGGATGAGCCACCATTGACACACTTCTGTCCCAGCAGACACAGGATGAGCCACCATTGACACACTTCTGTCCCAGCAGACACAGGATGAGCCACCAGCAGACATAGGATGAGCCACCATTTACACACTTCTGTCCCAGCAGACACATGATGGGCCACCATTGACACACTTCTGTCCCAGCAGACACAGGATGAGCCACCATTGACACAGGATGAGCCACCACTGGGACCACTGATAATAACATTTGGAGCCCCTAACAATGTGAACAAGATTTCCAGCACGGCAACCGGATCTAATAACGTCATTTCCGGTAGAGCACCGGTCCGTCGTCTGCTTGTGTGGAGCTCAGTTTTGATTGGTTCCAAGGATTTATTGACATCCACTGTATCTCACCGGAACTCACTGTTGCCTGCCAGCACTTTCTATATTCTGGGGCTCTTTCAGGGTATTAAGGACTACCAATACACCCGGGTACTTTCGGTGCATTAACAACTACAAATATACCAGGGTACTTTCAGGGCATTAACAACTACAAATACACCAGGGTGCTTTCAGGGCATTAACAACTACCAATACACCAGGGTACATTCAGGGCATTAAGGACTACCAATTCACCATTGTACTTTCAGGGCATTAAGGACTACCAATGCACCAGGGTACTTTCAGGGCATTAACAACTACCAATAAACCAGGGACTTTCAGGGTTTTAGTATTAATGACTACCAATACACCAGGGTACTTTCAGAGTATTAAGGACCCCCAATGTACCAGGGCACTTTCAAGGACAGTTGTCAGATTTATTTATAAAACACGTATGTAACACCCCCTTTTGTTTGGTGGGGTGGAAGTATAAACGTTGCTAGTTCTTTCTCTGAGCTCATTCCCACATGAACTGTTGGCTTACTTTAATGGAACTGGTAGATTTAAGGTGGTTAACTATAGACATGGACACATGCGAGATGTTAGAAATATGCCTATCACATCACTGTAAAATGACTCAATGCATTCTCACACAGATAGAGCCATTTTAATTTCTGTATTTGATCATTGGAACACAGGTGGTTTAGTGTTAGTTCACTCGATGCCCCAAACTCACGAAACAGTCAGTTGTTTCTAGTGTGCTAAGTCATAACTTTAAGGCGCATTCCAGTGCACTCATGGCTACTAAGGGGGAAAAATAATATGGCTAGATGAACCATGGTCCCAACACACAGCATAGCCCATCCTTAACCAACCTCTAACCCCGCCTCTCTATACTCCACCTCTAACCCTGCCTCTCTATACTCCACCTCTAACCCTGCCTCTCTATACTCCACCTCTAACCATGTCTCTATACTCCACCTCTAACCTAGCCTCTCTATACTCCACCTCTAACCTAGCCTCTCTATACTCCACCTCTAACCTAGCCTCTCTATACTCCACCTCTAACCTAGCCTCTCTATACTCCACCTCTAACCCCGCCTCTCTATACTCCACCTCTAACCTAGCCTCTCTATGCTCAACCTCTAACCTAGCCTCTCTATACTCCACCTCTAACCTAGCCTCTCTATACTCCACCTCTAACC
>MUZC01002899.1:93542-106535 GCA_002072015.1 Radix auricularia
CATTGTTTTATATCATGTCTTCATTGTTTTGTACCATGTCTTCATTGTTTTATATCATGTCTTCATTGTTTTGCACTATATCCTCAAAAGTTTATATTGACACAACTATTGGGGCTGAAATTTGGCAATATAATCAAACAACAGGATTCTCACTGTCCATATATGTGGGATAATATGAGATTTTTCAATTGTTTTCTTTCTCTTGAGACATGGGATATTTCCTTTCATCTTTTTGTCTTTGGCCATTTCAAAAATGTTATAATGTAAAGAAGCCTATTGGGCCAAGCACATAAACAGATGACCAATAGTGTTAGACACTGAAAGTGTATACTGACCTATAGTGTTGGACACTGAAAGTGTATTCTGACCAATACTGTTGGACCCTGAAAGTGTTTACTGACCAATAGTGTTGGACACTGAAAGTGTTTACTGACCAATAGTGTTAGACACTGAAAGTGTTTACTGACCAATAGTGTTAGACACTGAAAGTGTTTACTGACCAATAGTGTTAGACACTGAAAGTGTATGTTGACCAGTAGAGTTGGACCCTGAAAGTGTTTGTTGACCAGTAGAGTTGGACCCTGACAGTGTATGTTGACCAGTAAAGTTGGACACTGAAAGTGTATGTTGACATGGAAAGTTGTTGCTTTTTAATCCCTTATGTTAACATCACAGTCTTGTCTGTCATGGTCCCGCCCACGGAAAAAACAAAAGTAAAAAATGAAACACTTCCCGTGATCCTATCAAGCTCAAATCTTGCACGTAGACTTTTGTCAACTAACAATGCATTCTATCAGAATTTCAGATTGATCGAACATACTTTAATTAAATTCATGAATTTGTAGTTTATCTGTATGTAGCTTGTAAATGTTTATGCTAGTCATAGTCTGTCGCGCGGTGCATATTATATTAAACACTAGATGCCCACGGCGTATCATACGCTGCAGATTTGCTCATAGATAGTGCAAAGAAAGTGGGGGGGGGGGGTGAACAGACACAAACTACATCACGATGAAATCAGAACAACGCGAATGAACCTGGGATGCGGGGGATAACTGCGACGCATTGTTGATCTGGAAAACGTGTGCACTGTGGTTAGCCACTTGCCACCTCCACCCTGCTCCACCCTAGCTTGCCAACCATAAACTAAGTGGCATAACCTGACAAAGGTCATTCGTCAAGCTTATTCCCACTTGTCTTGAGCTTGTTATGGTGTTGTGAAGTCATGATTGAAAAGAAAGTGGGAAATGAACGGGCACAAACACAAACATTTTTAAAAATTAAAAAAGTAATGTCTTAGCTGGGGATTGAACCTACGACCTCCGCATGTTAGGCAAATGTAATAACCACTACACTACGAAATACATGTTATTTTGTTGTTCTAAAAGAACAATGTAATTGACCTTAATTCAACGAATTGTTGGTCTTGACGACCCCCCCCCCCGGTGTGCACTACCTTTTCTTGCAATCTGATTGGTCGGTGGGTTGAAACAGCTAGCTACTTGCTGCTTGCTTGGTGTCCAGCACGGTTGGACCATGATGAGAATTATATATATATAGATACTTAGTGCGGTGCATATTATATTAAAACATATACTTTTATAATAAGTTTTCCGATCTGTAAATGTTAATTCTAGTCTGGCGCCCGGTGCATATTACATTGAACATAGTCAATACTTTTTATTTTGTCTCTTATATAAGGGATTTAAAGTGTAATACTTTGTTTTTACTGGTTGTTTAATTTGTGTGTGATTTTTAATGTCATGTTTTGCTTATGTAATCTGAAGCAATGTATTTTATATTGTTGATGTCATGTTCTATGTGTAATCTGAAGCAATGTATTTTATATTGTTGATTGTTGTAATGACATGTATCAACGATTTTACCTGGACATGGCTCATGTTACCTGGATATGGCTCATGTTACCTGGACATAGCTCATGTTACTTTGACATGGCTCATGTTACCTTGACATAGCTCATGTTACTTTGACATGGCTCATGTTACTTTGACATGGCTCATGTTACCTTGACATGGCTCATGTTACCTTGACATGGCTCATGTTACCTTGACATGGCTTATGTTACTTTGACATGGCTCATGTTACCTGGACATGGCTCATGTTACCTGGACATAGCTCATGTTACCTTGACATGGCTCATGTTACCTTGACATGGCTCATGTTACCTTGACATGGCTTATGTTACTTTGACATGGCTCATGTTACCTGGACATGGCTCATGTTACCTGGACATAGCTCATGTTACTTTGACATGGCTCATGTTACCTTGACATGGCTCATGTTACTTTGACATGGCTCATGTTACCTTGACATGGCTTATGTTACTTTGAAATGGCTCATGTTACCTGGATATGGCTCATGTTACCTGGACATGGCTCATGTTACTTTGACATGGCTCATGTTACCTTGACATGGCTCATGTTACTTTGGCATGGCTCATGTTACCTTGACATGGCTCATGTTACCTGGACATGGCTCATGTTACCTGGACATGGCTCATGTTACTTTGACATGGCTCATGTTACCTGGATATGGCTCATGTTACCTGGACATGGCTCATGTTACTTGACATGGCTCATGTTACCTGAATAATTCTAATTGTATATCCTGATTCCAATATTTGACAGAATCTCAAAGTAAACTTGTATGACTGAAATATTGTTTACATTTCTTTGAATGATCAGCTTACACCGGACCAGCTGCTGGACTGGAAGTTGGGGCAGGTGAGCCACAGCGTATCAATGAGAACTCTTCCAGGCATGGAAAGTACAATGTCAAAGATGTAACAGAAGATGAATCTAAAGACGTGAGTGACACAGACAGTGATGACATCCCCACTATAAATGCAGGTCAGTAGCTTTGATAAAGTGGGACAATCAATGAAGATTTTCGGAGGATGCAAATGTTGTTAGTGAGCATGGTTCTAATTATTATGCATGCATATTAACTCTTAATCTGCCATAAGGTTTTCAGAAAAATTCCGCCTCAGTGCCCTAAGAATTTCCCGAATTGCGATCAACCGGTTATGAAATTTAAAATATTGCGTAAAATCCATTTATATTATTATTGTCATATTGACGTCGTCTTTTAGGATAAGAATGGTCACTTTATATATCCCAAAGACCGTTTTGAGTTTAAAACTATTTTTACCTATAGTTTAGTACTATTATTTTATTAATAAAGTATAGCAAAATTGCATCTTTGAAAAAAAAACGTAAAAACTTCCAAAACACTTCGCGAATCGAGCGATAACACTAGCGAGGGAAACAGCCGTCATTGCCAGAAGTCAAAAACATCATTTTTCATGCACTGAAGAGTTTTTATTTTCTGTAATTTTGTTTCTAAAGAGAGTTCTATCGAGTCGCGCATTATTGCACTTTGGTAAAAAAAACAGTATACCGCGGATTATCGCGCTTTGGTACATTAAGAGTTAGTAATAATTTCCTAGCCAACCCGTGTAGCAGCATAAGCCGCTAGTGATTTAGTGACTGGTGAAGGCTTCCTGAAAAACACAGTTGTCCAAATGGGTGGGTTGGGGCAAATGACTGTGAGTGAATGAAAAGAAGGAACTCTGGAGAGAGCAACATACAATTGTCCGTGACTGAAAACAGGTTTTAGGAGGAAACAGACATATCTTTTGGAACGTTTGGCCCTGTTAGCAAACCAAACCAGCTGGAATCGAAGAGAACAATGGAAAGACATCATGGCTCAGACGCCTGTAGGAGATACCAAAGCGACTGAGAACACAGGAGCGATGAGGTACACACTGCTGCGGGTACACACTGTTGTGCATGCCTGGAGAGCGAGGGAGGGCGCCTAAAGTATTCATTTTATGGAAGTAATTGTTGAGGATAGTGTGTGACTACTTTTTTGTCACTGAGCGCAACGGAGAGCACAAAGTTATTATGCCAATATCAAGATACAAAGCTTACAGCCGTGTTGCGAAGTCATGTTCGAAAACAAAGTGGGAAATGAACGGGCACAAACACAAACATTTTAAAAAGTAAAAAAGTAATGTCTTAGCTGGGGCGTGAACCTACGATCTTCCACGTGTTTGGCGAATGTAATAACCACTACACTACGAAATACATGCAATTCTGTTGTTCTGAAAGAACAAACTAATTGACCTCAATTGAATGCATTGTTGGCTTGGTCTCAATGACCCCCCCTTCTGCACTAACTTTTCTTGCCAGCTGATTGGTCGGTGGGGTTAGACAGCTTGCTCGGGCATGATTGGACCATGAAGAGAATTATAATTATATATATAGATGGATGAGTCATGTCATATTTATTTCACTGTGTTGTCTTAAGATACATTTTCCCTACTTTCTTTATAAATTTTAACAAATTTTAGCATCAATTTATGCATAAAATTTTATGTTTAAAGATTTTTTTATTGCTTTACTAACATTTCATTAAAATATTGCTTTTAAACTTAAGGGGGAAATATAAAAAAGCTTTCTTACAATTTAATTTATAAAAAGTTGAGTTGTTTCTTGAAAATGTGCTTTTGCTAAGACTACATTTGTTATCTTTATAACTGTATCTGATTTTATAAAATAAATGCAATATTTCCATTTTTGTGGGCACCGTTCAGCACCTTCATAATCTCCCACAATTATAAACATTTCATAAGAAGAACCAACTGCTGTCCCTAGGGTAATTATCAATGACTTGTGGATGAAAATATTAGGAATATCAAAATCTGAGTTTATGTCAAAGAATGACTATTTTATATGACCTGCATTAATAAGATTAGTAGATGTGCAAATTTTATAACAGGTGAATATGTTAAAAATCATGAACTTAAGCTAGAAAATTTGTATGTCAAAGTAAATGCCTCATTTTTCAGTAGAAATATATGTAGGTCTAAGAGTAAGTAAATGTTTACTGTTGACTGTTGAAATTTGTAGGTCTAAGTAAATGCCTTATTTTACTGTTGACTGTTGAAATATGTAAGCCTCATCATGAAATGGCGGAAATCTATTAATAGAAATATCAGGGTTTTTAGGTGGACAAATAATATGAGATACAAGTCAATATGTAAATGTAGGCATGTTTAGAAGGAAGTATCTTATCAGCTATTTGTTGATTCGTCATTCATTAAAGACAGCTTATTGGACTTGAACAAGAAAAAACAGTTTTGTAATTTTATAATGCTAACAATTGTGAGAACTTATTTATTCTTTTGTATTTATGCTTTAAAACATTGATCCGCTACAGTGTTGTCTAAAAACAGAACATTTCACAATGAGTTACAATGTTTTCAGGTCTTAGAAATTAAAGCCCTATCAACCATTTAAAATATATTCATTTTTTGTGGGATGTTATGATGGAAAGGAATTAATGAGCCAGACTTATTCCATTTCAAACTAAATTAATTGAATCCATATCATTTCAGACAACAACATTTCACACAGTTAACATTTCATACTATAGCATTTCACATCATTAGCATTTCAGATCCCTAGTATTTCTGACCCCTTACATTGTAGACTTGCGCTATTTAAAACCCCACATTTTAGATCAAAAGAATTTCTATTCCTGACTGTTAGCTCTGATCTGTTGTTTTTTCCCCACACTGTTGAATAGATTCGGATCCAGTCCCACATCCTAGGCGACCCAAACAGTTCCCATCAGACACCAGCACAACCCCCCTTATCCTGGAGGATGATGTTGACAGCGAGTCCATCCCTATGCCAGTAGCCCCCTCACAGGGAGGCTCAAGGTCGCCATCATTACAAAACGCCCCGCACTCTGCCCCGATATCAACATTCCAGACTCAGAATTCAGGAGATGGTGGACAAGAGGTTGGTTCTGTCTTCTTATAGTTAGTCCTGCAACTGCTCATAGGATTGTCATTGGGTCATTGATTAAATGTTCAATGAATTATGGTTCAGTGTTGTTAAATCAGTAGTAGTGTGTAGAATCTTCTCATAGAGTTCATATTGAGTGAGTTTTACAATCAGAGAGCTCTTAATGATTATTTCATATAACCAGAGATTTATGAAAAATTGAATTATTTATAACGCTCATTAAAGGTACACAGGGAATTTTTTTCATGATTAAGAATACAGGTTTTTTAAAATTATAAGATGCTGGCATAAAAATCAGCTTCATTCAGGTTTACTTTTTTAAAACATGGTAGAGAAAACAATGTAAAAAAAAAATTATTATTTATGGGCTAAATGGTGTTTTTTACTACTCCAATATCTTTTGATACTTTGGATTTCATTTAAATTTGGCAGAAATCAACCTTATTTATTAGTCATGCATGTTTTTTTGTTTTCTATTTGTGTTGTAAAAATTTCCGCAACCTCAATTTAATGTACCTTTTTGTCTTCAGATTTTTATTATGCTTTAGGCTTTTTTTGTTATGTTTTTTTTTTAAATTATTTTTAAAAATTTATCTTGTCATTACAAACCGGTTTCTTGGAGTAAACATTATTTTATTAATTGAAATGTCCAGCAAGAACATTGATCAACTTCTCAAGATGCAGAACTATAAAATAATTTAAGAAACTTAGAAATTTGGGACTACTGCTTTACTACAAAACTTTCCTCTTTTTTTTTCCCTAAGATATTTGTGTATGAAATAAATTAGAGTATCATTGAAAAATATTCATGTACTTATGTATATATTACCTGTATTACCTTTATGGTGTACATAGATTCTGCATCTTTTCAAATTTAATATTTGTTGTGGGCTCAATGAAAATTAATCTTTCATTAAAAAAAAAAATCAACTTTGTCACTTCTGAAGAAGTTGATTAAAATAATAAATATATGCTCAGCTTAGTGTAAGAAGAATTTGTTTTTTGGCAACGATAGATGATTGAAATTTTTAGACTGAGGCCTGTATGATTGGTTACAGAACGTTGAAAAGAAACGAAAGAAAAAGAAAAAGCAGCGAAAACAGGCAGAACAGCAGGAGGTGAGATGACAGGGCTGTTTTATTATATAACATTTTCTCTCTAGAAGACTATGGTGTGTTCATCAATAGTATTGATCTCCTTCAAGTAGTCTCACATACCTGATTGATTTTTTTATAGCTTCAAATATACTTATTAGAGAACTATTGTGTTTGTAATTGATTCTTCACAACCCTACAACCAAATAGACAAAGCTTTATGCTTGTGATTTTGAATAGAGTATTTCTTGAATCTTTTCTTTAGCCTAGTCGTACATCAGTAGCTAGGTTGATCTATGAAGTCCATATTATTGGATATGGGACATGGAAACTAAGGACTTTTCAAAACTCATGTTCACATTTTGTGTCAAGCATGTATATTCAGTAAGAATTATATTTAAGATTTACTTAGAGATTACTCTTACTCCTTTTAAAGAAAACTTTTTTATCCTATAAACTTTTAATAAATAAACTTTTATATTTAATGCTCCTAGCAATTTGTATATGTATTATAACTTTGTTAAATATGAATCAAAAGGACATGTGATTTTCTTATTTGGCAACTTTTTGTTCAAAAATATAGATGGACCTAGCTATTAAAAAACAGAAAATAATTCAAGAATGTGGAAATATTTATTTTTTCCAATTAATTCTAGTAATATTTACAAGCACATTCCTGTATCTTTTTCTAAGCTTCAGCTATTTATTTATAAATTATAACCACATAAATGTATTATTTGCTTTTCTTAGCTTAATGAATTTAATTAAGTACCGAATATGTTTGCACATTGATTTTTTTTTAAAATTAATCCTAACCCATTAAAGTATGATATCATTGCCAAGAGACTCTATACGTAATCACCTAATATTGCTTAGAAAGGGTTGATTTTTTAAAATTTGATAAAATCTTAATTTAACAGGAGTAATCTATGGAGAAAACGAAAATTTTTATACAGAATGTATTAATATTCATTGCTGGATTATTTATTAAAATTGTTTTATCTTTCTCTTGAGCTCTTTAAATAAGCCAATCATTTAATGAGTGAGAAAAGGAAAGCAAAAGTGAGCAACTTGTAAAAGTGAAGATAATTGGGGCAAAGTCATTTAATTATTGGAGGTGTCTTGATCCAATCATTGCAATCCTAAAAACCTTAACCCCCCCCCCCCCTTACAAAAACATGCCTTGACTATTTATCAGTATAGCAGATAAATAATTTTTGTTAATAAAACAATCAATTGTAAGCTTTAATAATAAAAAATATATACAGGTGTAAACATCTTGTTTAAAGCCTTCCTAAAAACTCATTTAAATATTAAAATTTCAATTTATCTCATATATTATGTAACGCCACTATGACAAACACATGAAGTACAGAAAAGAAACTTGTAAAAGTGATGATAAATGTGGAAAAGAGTTTAAAATTTGTAAAGTGAAATTAAGTTCTTATAAAACTCTTGTATAATCCAACAATTGAAAACAAGTTATGCAATATTAAAACCTTCAATTTTGACTAAAATTTAAATATAGATTTGCACAGAGAGATATATGCCCTCATGTGCTTTATAAAAACAACATGCTTTTTGTTTTTCTCCACTATATCAGTTTCCAGTGTCAGGGTAGATAATATATAAATATATTGAAAATATTTTTTCATTACAAAGATGAAAGCATTTGCCCAATCATTAACACCTTTATCTCTTCCATTCTTGATCTAAAATTATTTTTTTTTAATTTACACATATTTTATGTCTATTTGAAAGCTTTATTCTGATACTTTTTATTTTCTACTCAGAACAAGACATTTATTTCCATTACGCTAACATTTCTAATTCTTAATAAATGGCCATAAAAAGCTCTCTTTTTTTTTTTTTAAACACAATAAGATGTGAAATGTAACATTCTCCCTGTTAACTAATATTTTGGAAGATTTTCCTATTTGCATATTTCACTCTTTTTATTTTTAACTTTATCATTTTTCTAACAATTTTTATCTTAAATATGAATTTAATAATATCAACAAATATAATGTTTTTTCATTGTTTTTTTAAAATATGCAATAGAAATGTAAACTTTTTTTTTTAAATATGAGGAATTTTTTTGTAAACAGTTTTAAAAGCAAATGTTACGATATAAAGGACTTATAAGATTACCAACTTTGAACAAAGTTCCTTCTTTTGGCATTCAAACTAATATAAAAGACTGGAAATAACAACATTGTAACTACAAATGAATAAATAAAAATTAATGCTTCTTCATTTAGTATAGTTGTTTAAGGAAAGAGGCTATATATTTTAATGTTGACTACGTATAATTAGATCAAAAAGGTAAGAAAAAGAATTAAGTTTTGAGTTAACAAAACAAAATGAACAGACCTTTTAAGTTTAATGCTATCACCAAGACATGGAAATAGTTTTCCTGTAAATTGATTAAATTTGGCATACAAAATGAAATGACAGGTTATTTTGTTTCGTCCCATAAATTAATATTTTTCATGATTCCACAAAGCAAAATGAAATAAAAAATGCATTGAAAATATTTGTTTGATATTTCATATTTGAGTACAAGTTGTTTTGTCCCCACATCATCTGATTGGAGAAGTCACAATCCAACCATGTCATTTGAATGTCACATGTTGATGTCACGAATGTCATGCTCACTTGTCACTCACACTTGTGTTCTCCATCCAGGAAAATGCCGAGAGTGAGGCCAATGACAACGGTGCCTCTGCCCGCTCCTACACACCAGATGCCTCAGAACTCAATGATTTTGTGCTGAGACCAGCACCACAAGGTGTCACCATGAAGTGCCGCATAACTCGGGACAAGAAAGGGGTTGATCGGAACATTTATCCGACCTACTTTCTTCATTTAGAGCAAGATAATGGAAGGAAGGTCCAACGCTTTTTTAACTTATCATCTTAGATCTTATTTTTATTTATGGCTAATAAAATATATAGATGATTTAACTTTTAGAAAAATGTATTTCAAAATAATATATAACTACTATTTAATGAAAAGCACAGAAACATTCATCTGTTTCAATATTTTATGTTTCAACATTTAGATTTATTTACTCTTCAACTTACAAATTTACTATCTTTCTAAAATCTTGTTTAAAGGATAGTTAGTGTCAAACATCTAGTCTGCTCAGAGGTCTCATTAAGAGCAGTTCATTTAAATCACTTGTTTTGTTTGTTCAAACCTTCATTTGTACTCTCTTCGTTTACGTTTCAGGTATTTATCTTAGCAGGCAGAAAGCGGAAGAGGAGCAAAACATCAAATTACCTTATCTCTACGGACCCAACAGATCTGGCACGTAGCGGTGATGCATATTGCGGAAAACTGAGGTAGATTCCTTCTGAGCATGCCGGGAGGGTTTTAATTTTATCTGTTAAACATTTATTCTATTGTAAGCTATTACTTTGTGGGTTTTCTAAATATGTGTTTTCAAGTATTGAAATTATTACATTACTTTTATGACCATGCACAAATGTTTCACTTGTTAACCTTTTATTTTATAGGATAGTCATTTTATATCTGAATATATATGTTTGGGGTCCTCGAATGACACAATATTTAGTATACATTTGATCTTATTACAACAAAATACTGCTTACATCATCCACCTTGTTCATCATGGCAAAGCAATTGGCCACATAATTCAATCGGTTTCATCTACTTTGCACACATAATGAATTTTAACACACCATTCATGTTATATCATCTATCAGGTCCAACCTACTGGGCACACAGTTCACATTGTTATAACACACCATTCATGTTATATCATCTATCAGGTCCAACCACACAGTTCACATTGTTATAACACACCATTCATATTATATCATCTATCAGGTCCAACCTTCTGGGCACACAGTTCACATTGTTTGATAATGGAGACAATCCAAAGAAAGGAACACAGGGAGCCAGACAAGAGTTGGTAGCTGTAGCATATGTAAGTCATATGTGTGAGTCAGACAAGAGTTGGTAGCTGTGGCATATGTAAGTCATATGTGTGAGCCAGACAAAAGTTGGTAGCTGTGGCATATGTAAGTCATAGGTGTGAGTCAGCCAAGAGTTGGTAGCTGTAGCATATGTAAGTCATATGTGTGAGCCAGGGTCATGGTGGAATAGTCACCTATGTAATACAAGTATGATCACTAATACAGCACCATCATTCAGACAACAAAACAATGCTGTATGTGTGTTCTTACACTACGCCGTATGTCATTATTTTTCTTATCTACAGGAAACAAATGTGTTAGGGTTCAAGGGCCCTCGGAAGATGACCATAATAATTCCTGGGATGACCAGTGAGCACCAAAGAGTCAACATTAAACCTCAAGGAGTAAGTCATTTATGGCATGCCAGATTTTTTTAAAGTCTAAATTAAGTACATTGTATCAGTTATACATTATCAGTAATGATACTTGTGGTAATATTGGAAGAATGGTTGTATGTGATAGTTGATGATACTTGTGGTAATATTGGAGGAATGGTTGTATGTGATAGTTGATGATACTTGTGTTAATATTGGAGGAATGGTTGTATGTGATAGTTGATGATACTTGTGGTAATATTGGAGGAATGGTTGTATGTGATAGTTGATGATACTTGTAATATTGGAGGAATGATTGTATGTGATAGTTGATGTTACTTGTAATATTGGAGGAATGGTTGTATGTGATAGTTGATGATACTTGTGGTAATATTGGATAAATGGTTGTATGTGATAGTTGATGATACTTGTAATATTGGAGGAATGGTTGTATGTGATAGTTGATGATACTTGTGGTAATATTGGAGGAATGGTTTTATGTGATAGTTGATGTTACTTGTAATATTGGAGGAATGGTTGTATGTGATAGTTGATGTTACTAGTAATATTGGAGGAATGGTTGTATGTGATAGTTGATGTTACTTGTAATATTGGAGGAATGGTTGTATGTGATAGCTGATGATACTTGTAATATTGGAGGAATGGTTTTATGTGATAGTTGATGTTACTTGTAATATTGGAGGAATGGTTGTATGTGATAGTTGATGATACTTGAGGAAATGTGCATTAGCCATTTGTACTGTCCTGAATATAATTTGATTTTGTTGCTTGGACCATTCTGTTAGTCATGATTTAACCTTTTATTGCCAATGGCCAAGCTAGGTAGCTAAGTTTAACTTTTTATTGCCAATGGCCAAGCCAGGTAGCTCAGTTTAACCTTTTATTGCCAATGGCCAAGCTAGGTAGCTCAGTTTAACCTTTTATTGCCCATGGCCAAGCCAGGTAGCTCAGTTTAACCTTTTATTGCCAATGGCCAAGCCAGGTAGCTCAGTTTAACCTTCTATTACCAATGGCAAAGCCAGGTAGCTCAGTTTTGCCTTGTTTCATGTGTGATGTGAACAAATTTTCAACCTTGTAGTTTTCTGTCTCAAACTTTGAACACAATACTTGAAACTGTTTTCAGCAACATGATGGCCTCATTGAGAGATGGAAGAGGAAAAACATGGAAAACCTCCTGGAGCTACACAATAAAACACCGGTGTGGAATGATGGTCAGTGGGTTTTGTCCTACAGGATGATCAGCTAATATTTAGTCATTGAATGCTTTGTGGTGATCCTTTTAATGGTGTGCAATGTTAATTAATACAGACAACTCAAGAGACATGTTTTTAAAAGAATGCAACATATGAAATGGATTTTAGGTTTTCATCCTATGTATTTCAGAAATTGAGATGTAACTAAATAACAAGTAGACAAATAAAAATTCACATATGAATTTCTGCATATCTCCCCAGATATGTTCTCAACTTTCATACATATCTCCCCAGATACCCAATCTAATGTTCTCATACATATCTCCCCAGCTACCTGATCTTATGCTCTACTACATATCTCCCCATATATCCAATCTTGTTCTCATACATATCTCCCCAGATATCAAATCTTATGCTCTAATACATATCTCCCCAGATACCCAATCTTATGTTCTCATGCATATCTCCCCAGATACCTAATCTTATATTCTCATACATATCTCCCCAGATACCCAATCTTATGTTCTCAT
>MUZC01002899.1:106643-172292 GCA_002072015.1 Radix auricularia
AATCTTATATTCTCATACATATCTCCCCAGATACCCAATCTTATATTCTCATACATATCTCCCCAGATACCCAATCTTATGTTCTCATACATATCTCCCCAGATGCCCAATCTTATATTATCATACATATCTCCCCAGATACCCAATCTTATGTTCTCATACATATCTCCCCAGATACCCAATCTTATGTTCTCATACATATCTCCCCAGATACCCAATCTTATGTTCTCAACTTTCATGGGAGAGTGACCCAAGCCTCTGTTAAAAACTTTCAAATAGTTCATGACAATGATGGTGAGAATTCTTGGTTTAGTTTATTTGTTATGACACTGAGAGGACTTGCTTCATAAGTTTTGGAATACAGGGATTTTAATTATCACTTTCAGCCTTCAATACTTAAACCCAAATAATTCATAAATTTCGGAATGATACCGAGGAAGACTATGACTATGGAGATATAAAACTTAAAGTTGCAAATATTTAAGATAACTCCTACAAAAAAAGTAATTTTATTGTAATGTATTTATTTATAGAATTATCAGATATTTGATTTCTTGTGCTCACTGTCATTTAAAATTGACGTAGCTGTTCCTAAATGTTCCCGGCTAACATGTTCCTTTGTCCTCCCATGAGTACAGTTGACTACATCGTCATGCAGTTTGGTCGTGTTGCCGAGGACGTGTTCACAATGGACTACAACTACCCGATGTGTGCCCTCCAGGCCTTTGGCATTGCCCTCAGCAGTTTTGATGGCAAACTGGCATGTGAGTGACGGAGGTCATCTGGTCAACAGGGACTTGATGGATGTCACATGTGTGTGTGTGTCCTGTTGTCAACATTGATGGATGTCACGTGTGTGTGTCCTGTTGTCAACATTGACGGATGTCACGTGTGTGTGTCCTGTTGTCAAGATTTTACTGTCTACCATCTACTGAGTGGACGGGACAGCAGCATGTCGCCTGATACAGACTCTAGGATTCTCTCTCAGGATTTTAGTTCTATTATTAGTAACCGTAACCAAAAAAATGAGGTTATATTTCTGTTTAAGAATATTACTTTTCAATACAGCTAAGTATTAAGGTAAGGTTGTGGTTTCTTAAAAGTTACATTTGTTTTATATTAATTACTTAAAAGTACAAGACGAATATTTGCTTTGTTTAGAAAGGGTGATAAAGGAAATATTTGCGTAAGGGCGGAGGAAGTTTGTAAAAATCAACTGTATTTATGTCTCTTGTGCTCAGAGACACTGAATTCAATGCTCCAATTTTATTGCTGACCATTGGCCAGCCACATTGTTTGTTTGATATGTTGCTATTCATTTTCAACCAGTCCTAGGTTGTACAGGTATGTTATTAGTATTTGCTAACCAATTCCATAATATTTAAGTCAATCAATCATGGGTTAAACCCAGACATAAGAATGTTATTTTCTCAGTAATATTTGCTAACACCATCAAGTCATATTAAAGCCAGGGTTCTGAAGTTAACTTTAAAAAATCAGATAAACATGTTTCCTTTGTTCAATTTTTTAGCCAAACTTCTCTCTGCAAAGATGATCTGTGCTCAATGATAATTTATTCCCTAATAGTAACTTTACCATTTCAGGGATCGTACATTAATGTACTTCATTGATCATGCATTAATGAACTGAGTGAATTAAATAATCTTCAAATCATAAATTTTTTTTTCAAAATATATTTTTAGTTGGTACATAAAGATCTTATTTATTCCATTGTTCCATTTTTTTATCTCAAGAAAACACCACTAAAACTGGAGATTGTGGTCTATTTAAGAAGCTTTCCCTCACAAAATCATCACATTCCATCACATTATTTCTTTTATAGTCCCCTATTTAGTATTTTGTATCTCATATCATGTGCATTAATAAAAGCAATAATGTTCTTAAATTTTAAATTCAGAAGAAATATAATTGATATAACTTTAAAAAAAAAATAAAAAAAATTTTTAAACTATTTTTTAATAATGTTATACAAACACATGGCGATAATAATTTCATTAGAAATGTGTTCCTTCCTTTAATATTTTCATAAATTAGCTGTTATTTGCTGGGCATTTCAGAAACTCATAAAAATATGTGACTAAGACAGGTTTTTCTACAGGGACCAGTTAATTCTTCATCGTACATGGCTAAGGTATGGGATTAATTAAAATAGTTGAAGTATAGGATCAAATAAACTAGCTAAGATATGGTAGTAAAAAAATAGCTTAAGTATGGGATTAAATAAAATAGCTGACGTATGGGATTAAATAAAATAGCTGAGGTATGAGATTAAATAAAAAATATCTAAGGTGTGGGATTCAATAAAATAGCTGATGTATGGGATTCAATAAAATAGCTGAGGTATGGGATTCAATAAAATAGCTAAGGTTTGAGGTTAATTAAAACAGTTCTGACAAATGTTTAGGGATTGAATTAAAACTTGGTGAGATTTTTATTAAAAAGGATCTATAAACTGTGGCAATGACAAGAAGAACGCAATCATTTTAGATCAAATTTCATTTCATTTTTTCTTGATGTAATGAAATGTTTTGTTTTTTTAAACTTGAATGAATGAAATTTGAAGCTTATTTGTTTCATTTTGTTTTATTTGAATTTAGGATTAGTTTGATTGAAAGATGAGTGGCAATATTTATGGTTTGCACAATTGTATTACTACAAGTAGCTTCTGCCGTGGGTATGCTAGAAATTTTAAGAGCGTCATGATTTGATTATCTAAAACCAACTGTGTTTGATGTGGAATATATCTCCGACTTTTGCACAAGTTGCCTGTTATTTTTGTGATGGTCTTATCACACGCTCACAGATTCGTGAAATCTTTTTCTCTATAATATATCTGTTTGTATTCCTAGTTGCCATAAAATGATAATGGGGAAACAATAGTTCACTACAGACACCAATGTTTACACTTCAACTGTAAATAATTTTGTCCTAGCACTTTATGATCTTATCCTTTTGTCAACCTGGCAAGAAAATCTGCACAAACCGTTTTCAGGGATTTAGCAAACAAAAATGCCTGAAGAAACTATGAAACCAATATGTTAAGAACATAACTTATTTATGCTACATTTGTTTTAGTCATATTTTTTAAACCTTTGGCATTTGTTATTTTCTACGTATCATTATGACCTTAAAAATTGCCATGCAACCAAATATTTTAGAAACAAAATTGCAACCCATTTAGTTGCTAAAAAAAATTGTACTCTAATTTGTGTTACAAAGTGTCTTGTGAACCTTGTCCATGGTTGTTCCATAAAAATATTGCTTCTGCTAAAAATGAAATGACCCACCAATCAAGTTGTTCTTTATTTATGCTACATTGAACTTTGTACTATCAACTTTACACTTTTTGATAAATTATTCAACACAGATATACTTATATTTATATAAATATAATATATTGATTTGGTTAATTTTGTTACTACATTCTATCAAATTGAATATTTATACATCTCTTCATTCTTTATTGGTTATTTAACTAAAAATAATTTTTAGAATATATTTCTACATGATAAACAAAATGAACACTTGGTTTTTAATTAAAAAATTATTATTTTTTCAAAAAGATCTTAATATATATAAATAATTCTTATTTACAATTTAATTTAATTCCAACATTTTCATTAGATATTTTTTTGAAGTTTAAAAATTTCAGATCACTGAAATAATAAAAACCATGCTTGTGTTTCCACACTAATTTAAACTCATGGTATTTACTTCAAGATTGTGATTTTTGTATACCACCAGATGGTGTGAATCTTTAAATATTTTTGTTCTTGTGGTGATATTTATTTAAATTAAGCTATTATATCTATTATTTCAGTAATGTTGAAGATCCGGGTAAAAAAATTGATGAATCAGAATTAGTATGGTTAAAAATAATGTATCTTCAGTTTTTAAACATTCATTTTATAAATGTTAGATATATCATTGTCAAAAAATATTAATAAAATTAAAATGTATTATTCTCAATTTTAAATGTTTTTACTCTTAAGATAAAAGGTCTCATAATATCTCACATTTTATGTATGTACTCAATAGAAATGTTCACTTATTTTTTTCATAGCTATACATTCCAAATAATTAATGCAACTATTACATGATAGATTTTTCTTATTCCAATTCATTTTAGAGATATCTCTTTTGATTAAAATTATTATTTTCAAGAGTTGTGCTTACCTGTTGCACTATATTTCTACAATGTGTCTGTTATTCAATTTATTCCAACCTATTATTCCATTCTTAGTTTGGTTGTCTACCTTGGGGTTCTGCCAAAAATACTTGAGATCAATCTAAAGAACTAAATGGTAATCGGTTATCTCCCTGTATTTTGGTGTGTTTTATAATTGGATTTGATTAACATTACCAGTTTTTCAAAGAAGTCACTAAGTATAAGTATTTGATATGATTAAATGGTATGTTGTATGTAAAACATGTCACTTTACAACTTGAAATTTTACAATCTTGTTTAAATTTGAAGAGCTTAAATTAAGAAATATTTGTGGTTTTTTGCATTTTTAAGATAATTACATAAGAAAGTTAAATGCAAAAGTTTAAGTCTAAAAAATAAATAGAAAATGAAATCATTTAATATGAAATGCAAACATCATATTGAATACATATGTATAATATCATACCATTTGCATAACTCCTACTTAGCCCCATCAGACAATGCTATTTTGATACCACAGAAATGGAAATAAATTAGAAAATATTTTATTTTTGTCCCTTATGTCATAAGAAATGTTTGTTTCTTTTGGATAGAAATAAATTTTCTATTGTCTGATTAGCTGAAATGTGGTATACATATTTTTTTTGTTGGGGGGGGGTATTGTATAAAAGATTTTATCTTTTTTAAATGTCTTTTTTTTTAAAAAAACTTAAAACATACATTAAATTTTATTTATTAAAATCTTGCTATGATTGATTGCTTCATATATATTGGTACACCACATATGGCTCATACTCATAAGAGCAAAGAGGTTTTAGAAAAGCTGGCAAATTAAATTATCTTGATATTCTTCTTCTCCCATATTAAAAGTGGTAATGAAATTCAAGAAATATTGAACAATAATGTTAGTTATGACTAACATTGTTTGTAAGTAACAGCTCAATGAGTGTAATACTGTTTTACACTGTCATTTTCTTATTGAAAAAAAAAAAGAAAATAATTTTTAAGTTTTTTTTTTTAAATTTCACTTTTGAATTGTTGAAACTTTTTAAGCGAGATGAAAAAATAAGATTATTTGCTAACATTTCATATAGTTAAAATGTTGAAGGAATGGGGAGCATTGAAAATTTTTTTTAGAAATAGTTGTTTTGTTGGGAGGGAGGGGTTGTTTTTTATTTGCAACTGTAAATCTGAAATTACTTTTCAGCCCTACTTAAATATAATTCTTATAACAAATGAGTAAGGTTTATATGTTAAAATAATTTTAAATAAAATTTAAAAAAAAAAAATTTTCATCACATAAGCATTGATTTCTAGGGAATCAACCTAAAACTGTCCATTTCTGTGCAATGAAAGGTAAATCCATCCATCCATTTTCAATTCTTCATTTCAATTTTAATATTGATTTAACATACGCTTTTATTTTGTTTCCTCATACCTACAGGATTGTTTTGTATGATGTATTTTCAATGCATTAAGTATTAAGCATCTCAGAAAATATTATTTGTAAAGTAAACTAAGCATACACATTTTCCCATGATGAAGTACAGCTGTTTAAAAGATGATTTGATATAAATTATTGATGAGAAATCAAGACTTCATTAAGTAACTTTGAAAGACTTGCTGAAATAATTTTATTTGCACATAAGTTTAAACTGTATGAAATATTTTTTAAAATTTTATTTACATTTATGACAACTTGATTTTTTTAAATGCGGGAATAATTTTCATTCAGTGATTTTTTTTTTTTTTTACTTTGAGATTTCATCTGCTGCATCATTTAAAAGTGCAAATTTCTACCATACTTATAAAGGGAAACATTAATTTTATGATTTTTTCCATTTCATTACAATTGTCCTTTCCACTTCCTAGAGTTAAGGAAGGAAATTTCGGCTCAAATGAATTATATATGTCCTCTGTTTCTATTGTATATTTCAGTTATTTAATTAATGCTTTTAATATTAAAAACAATAACAAAATATATTTAATTAAACCAAAATGGGCATGTGATACTATTTTGAAAAAATTGAAAATTCAAATTTAAATTTTATTAATTTAAAAACCAATCACTTTCTCTGTAACAATGTCTTAAGCACATATCAATATCACAGATCTGATTTAAATAAGCTATTTTAGTTATTGTTTTCATCTTAAGTATTATACAGTCAACAAATTTCTCATTGTGATTTTTTGTGTGTTCTTATTTGATAATTTCTTTTGCTTCAATGTGGCCTCTTGAAGAATTTGTCCGTCCATTTAAATAATTACCTAATGCATAAAAATAAATGATACTTTTCACAAAGCTTGAAAAAATTAAATAGTTTTAATTTAATTTTCTCATTTGAGTATGTTTTAAGACCTGGTCTTTTTGTCTGAAGAGTATGTAATAAAGTGATCACCACTTTTATAATCTTTTGACTTATTGAATTGTTTTTGTCATTCGCCATGCTCATTTGCACTTGGTTGTTTATGTGAATTATACATAAAGCTTTTAATCGTTGATTTCAGTTAAGGCCAAAAATTAAAATTTATGAAGGAATAAGTAACACTTATTAAACGTTCTTGTTGAAAATCCAAATAGCCCTGGAATGTCTCCTTTATGTGTCATCTTTTAACCAACTACACAAAAAGACTACTGTGTTGACCAGTGGTGTAGCGAGGGGGGAAAGGGGGCAAATGCCCCGGGCGGCAAATTCATGGTAACTAATTTGTTTCTAACAAGAAAATGTTTACAAGAAAGTGTAGCTTTTATCAAAACAAAAGAAAAGCCAAATAAGAAATTTAAAGAAATAAAGGAACTTTTCTTCTGCCAAAACTTAAAATTCCATATTGACTATGACTATAATTTTTTCTGATACTAATACTACTGTACTGAAAAGCAAGAGGGGTTTAAGTCGTGTGATAATTTGACTCAGATGTGGTGGTAACTTTTTTGACAGCTGATAGAGTTAACAAGGCAAAAATTAATGTTTCCTATCAATTTCAAATATGAGCCATTGAATGGTCTTATCTATACAGATGCTCCTTCTATATGCAGAGGATAATTGCGTCCACAGACCATGACGGATGATCTACTGGCAAGTGATGTAGCGTTCACAACCCACGGCTATGAGGGTTCCACGCATTACCCACCCGC
Source organism: Radix auricularia (assembly GCA_002072015.1). Lineage (NCBI taxonomy): Eukaryota > Metazoa > Mollusca > Gastropoda > Lymnaeidae > Radix > Radix auricularia. Next base: position 113,969 of record MUZC01002899.1, read on the forward strand.
CTAACTTGTGTTAAGTACCCATTTGGAGCTGGGTGACTCAGGGACGCCCTAGGCTCCGAGAATAAATCTTTGCCTTCACATGGATTCGAACCCGTGACCATCGGTACGCCTGTTGAGCGCCCTGCCACTCGACCACAGTGTCTTATTTGCACATATTTGGGGGGGGGGGGCGCCAAATTTCTCATTGTTAAAAACTTCTAAAATTCAAAAATGACAAAGATCAATAAAAGAAAATAAAAGCTAAGATAAAAATTAAAAGAAATGAAGAAATTAAATTAAAATACGTAAACGGTTTCCTAATTTAAAAATATCAAACTCTATTATTAGTCTTTTGATACTAATGTTACACAGCTTAAAAACATAGGGTCTGAAGCAGGGCCGGTGTTAGGCCACTTCAACCTATGCGGTCTCAGTGGGTCTCGCTCTTTCATAGGCCCCGCCTTTTTTTTTTTGTAATGTTCACTTATTATCCTTATTAATTCCTTATCCCTACCCAAACTTGGCCCCGCGCAATCCGTTTCGCATATTAAGCCGCGTAGGGCCCCGTAATTGCCAAGAGCGGCCCTGGTCTGAAGAAGTGTACGAACATGACACTAATATGCTGGTGCATATAATTGATACACGTATGATTTTAATGGAAATAAAATACTGGGATAAAAACATTGTTCGCGTACTTAACTTAATTAATGTTTGGTAGGGATGGAGACAGACGTCCGGAGGCATCTCGGTTGTAATCTGAAGTTTGGTATGTACTAATTCCTGTTTCAATGTTGCAGTTCTCAATTTTTTTAGAATGTACCCCTAGGCTACATTTTTACTAAAATATTTCTGTAGTTGTGCTTATTGTGCCTTACACTATATAAATATTTAAGATATAACTATAACACTTTACAGTGACTCTAAAATTGAAATCTCCGACAGAATAAAATTGTGTGTGACATCTAACCTCGATTATGTTTGTTTATTGTGTTTTCTAAATATTAAATATTTAAGTGTATATTTGGAATTAAGCTTAACAAATTCCAAACTTCGGAGGCTACCTCACGGGGTGTCATGAGCTGTACAGTTGGGGACAATTTCCTTGGCTGCTCGTGCCCTCCCAGTCATTATAATCAGTTAAAACAGTTCATATAGTTTATTTAATAATATTTAACAATAGTGGGGTACATTTTCAAAAAAATTAGAACTATAACTTTGAAACAGGAAGTAGACTAAAAAAATAATAAATAAACTTCAGATTACAACCGAGATGCCTCCGGACGTCTGTCTCCATCCCTACCTAATGTTTTTTTAGTTCCAACACATCATTATCTTAAACTTAAATTTAATGTCTTTTGTTTTGTAGCATAAACAAAAATAATGAACAACATTGCTTATCTTATTGAATTTAAATTTGGCACACGTAAAACCGAAAGTGACCATTCATGAACAAGTGCTTAACATTATCAAAGTCTTTTCCAATTGAAAGGAATCAGAAATCTGTTTTAAAAAAATAGACTATTATTACTAAAAAATAAATAACAATGATGCGTTTGTTGTAAAAGAAAACAAAAAAAGTGGCAAGAACTTCTTGTCAGAGTGTTTCACATTATCAAATCCTAGCAAAATTGAATATGGCTTTTTAAAGTCATAGATAGGACAATACTGTTGCAAACAAAAGCAATATTCTGGAACGAAAGCATTTACTTGAAAAGTACGATCTAGCACTCCGATAGCATCGCATCGTTGGAAAAATTGTTTTTAAAAAATAGGGTCAACTTAAATTCATACAGTTTACGAAAAATCCTTTTCCAGAAACAAGATACAAGATACCAAATATTGTTCAAGGTATTCGATAGCTCTTCGTATTTTTCACATTAATATTAGTATCAAATCCAGTTGTGTGATAACTATGTATATATACATGTATATATATAATAAGTCAGGGCAAGAAGACGCGGGCAAACCTCTCTTACCCTTTCCCGCCCATCGTTCGTCTCGAGATTTGAGCTATGTGTTTGATTTAAACAACGTTCACCTGCGTTGATCTGGTTTCTAAGCGCTGCTGTTTGTGCCTGTTCTTTTCCCCGCTTCACATGTATTTCTTGGAGTCAATGCTTCATTCACTGCATCATATTCAAATTTACCTTTTACTTGTACGCGATGACAATGTCCTCTTAGATTAGCTTTTGCAATGACAATAAGGCACATGGACAAACTTTCAAAAGATATGCCTCTATCCGACTAAATAGGCTTTCAGTCACGGATAGTTGTATGTAGCTCTCTCCAGAACTCCATCTTTTCACGCAATTACAGCTTTATCCTCAAAATCCTTCCATGTATTTTTCAAAAAGTCTTCACTAATCTATAAGCGAATCTGCGGCGTAAGCCACGCCGCGAGTCTTCTAGTAGTAAAAATTGATAATGGAAGAGTAGACGTTTCTAATATTTTATTGAAATAAAAGCAAGTCTGCCAAAGACATGGCTGAAATGATAGACGGTTTAGACGCTTAACGTATGTTACACCTTCGAGGCTGTAAAGTATACAAGTACGAGAGTTCAAGAGAGACGCATAAACATAAAGTCTCAATGTGCAATCTCGCTCAAACATTTAAATGTGTTACTCCAACTGAAACGAACTCTCTCTTTAGTTCACTTGAACGTTGTTACGCAGTCTTTTCACGGGTTAAAAATACCAACACCACTTGATTTATTCAAGTTTATTAAGATATTTAGGCTCAAAGTTACCCTGGCTAAAATAATATAATTTATTCCAACATTGCTTACAACTGCTTTAAGGAATGCAAGGTGTTAAAGTAGCTTCTTTAAAATTTAGTTAACTATGATTAATGATGAATACGCCGACGCCAAGATTGACTAATAAATTGCTATTTTCGCTTTTGAACATGGCAACATTGATACATTAGGTTAAATCAAATAGAAAACTTCAAATTTAATCAAGAAATGAAAGCTTTTCTTTTTAATAGGGCTGTAGAAATTAATGATTAATTTCTCGATTAATCTTTAAAATTGTAACGATTAAATTATTTTAAACGATTAATCGACCCATCACTTGCAAATTATTGGAATTGGAAGTCAAAATGTTATTTTTAAAAATAGCGGACAATAATAAATTTCTCTACGATTACTCAATGATTCTTGTTCTAAACTTTTGACTGACGGGATTGTTGAGAAAGTTTGCCTACCATGGCTCTAAAACTTCAACTACTTATCAAACAAATGACCTTATATATGTATGTAAGTACATATAGCCTATAGCATATCATATACATTCATATTATTCATTTACTCAGTGAGTTTTACAGTGACATTTAATGATCACGTTTATTGAAAGGGCTGGCTAAGTTTTTGATTAAAAATTACAGCAATTGAAAATCAGATCATTATGACATTCAAAATTTAACATGTGTGCTTGTTGTTTAAGAAATTTAAAACACGCACACACACAGTTTTAATTTTAAAAAGAAAGAAAAAGAAAACAAAAACTTTGATTTGAGTTTGAGTTCAGCTCATTTATTATAGCAAGGGAACTAATGCCTGTAAGTAAAATTTGTTTAGTAGAGGGCGCTACATGACATTCATGTCGGCTTTCATTCTTTGCAAATCTCATCACAAATTCACGAACAAACTATTGTATAAATAATTCGCCAGACATGTAAATTGTTAGCATAATATTTGCATAATTAGTATTGTTATTATATTAACCTCTGGTGGAGTTTTCATCTTTTATGAATTGTTATAAGACATTTGACTAAAATAAAATGTGGCATCGCAATAATTTGAAGTCGAGGCAGGCACGGGCGCTGGAAATCTTGAACCTGGTGATGTACTGATGTACGAATTTAAAAGCAGTTGTCATTTGTGGACGCCAACTTCTTAATTACATATTCTATTACAAATGTAAGTGATACTAATTGTTCAGTGTTTCAGATATTTAAGTTTAGTTTATATTAATGCTTAATACTTTGTATACTATAACAATCGGACTAAAACAAACTTCAATTTACTAAAATTTACTTTTAACTCAAAACTTCAGCTGTACATTAACTGAACTGAAACTGTAATTATACAATTTAAAGCCTCAATTTTTTGATAATGTAAATAATTTAATTAATATTAATGGCAATAACACTATTACAACATAGGCCTAATAGAAGGCAGTCAGAACAGCGGTGCCATGGTCCATGGTAGTAGTGAAATTTATAGTTAACATACGTCATACACTAACACTGAACACACAGTATAAAGTTAAAAAATGTAACAAATGTGTGTCAGTGTAAATGTAAAGTTTATATTTAAAGTCACTATTCAAGTGTAAAGTAACTTGTAATTGTAATAATGACAAGTTACTAGTTAGTAATGTACCACATCGTCATTCTTATTTCAAAATTGAGAATCACCATTTTCATGTGTTATGACACATTATGTTTTATTTTATTATTACAGTAGAAGTCCATTAGTCTGGCATCCAACAGTCCGGAATGCGCGATAGTCCGGCATCGCTTCAGAAAATTAATTTTTTTTAGTTTTCCTCAAAAGTGTGTCTTTATAGCAAATAAAAACGCCAGAGAGCTATTCGGAAGTTTTCGGGATTCTTCAGGATCATCCGTAAGCGGCAAGCGCTGGGTATTGTTCGGAAACAATTAGCGGCCGGCTAGTCTCAGCTGTCACGACAAATATAAGTGCAGTGCAGCACAGTTAATCAATCCCATCATTTTTTAAAAATATTTCGGGGGCGTTGTTGTTTTGTGTCCTTTCAGATCACAGTAAACTGTGTCTCAATACTCTTTACTCTAATACAATACATCTGTAGTGACGTACTTAAGTTTTGAAACTTTCTTATTAACAAAGTGAGTTTCATTCTAACTATACAGTGACCAAGTTTTCACAACATAAGCCTTCGAGTTCAACAGGAGAGAAACGAAAACACGTAACACTGACTTTAAATCGGAAACCAGAAATCATCAAACAGCTAGACATAGTGTGAATAGAAATGTTTTAATGAATGAGTTTAATAATGGCTAATCAACTATTTATGACATTAAAAGAAACAGTTCATTTGTTTTACGACAAAGCCTACACTAAAAGAAGGGTTACCGCCCGATAGACCAGAATTTTCTATAGTCCGGCACCGAGCCGGTCCCGAACGTGCCGGATTATCGGACTTCTACTGTATTAACTATTGCTACTATAAAATTCTTTTTTAAAATTAATGTCTATAGTGACTATAGTCTGTATTAATATTGGCTGATATGTAGAATCTTGACCGTGACATCACGACGCTACCGGTTGCTGGAAACGAGAGTTCTATAAATTCTAAAAGGATTTTCAAAAATGGAAGATTTTAGGGTTTGGGTTAGGTATAGCTTTAGAATTTTCGGACAATTGAAGTTTTTAGGGTTTGGGTTAGGTATCTATAGAATTTTAATTTTAGCTTTTTTTAAGGACGTGCCATAACAACACAAGATGGCTGGCGGTAATGACCGTGATGTCACAGTCGAGGTTCTACATAATTACCTTAATATTAACTCTTAAAGCCCCAGAAGGTTTTCAATAAACTTCTACCTCTGTCCCGTAAGGATTTCCTATATTGCAATCAACTGTTAATGAAATTAAAAAAATTGCGTAAAAAGGATTTACAATGTCATACTGACTTCATCTTTTAGGATAAGAATGTGTTATTTTAGGATAAGAATGGTTATTTTACATATACAAAACACTGTCTTGAGTTTAATGCTATTTTTACCTGTAGTATAGTACTATTATTTTTATAATAAAGTATAGGAAAATCATATCTTTTAAAAAAAAAGTAAAAACTAACAAACTTCGCAAATCGAGCGATAACACTAGCGCGGGCAACAGCCGCCATTGCCGGAAGTGGAATACATAATCTTTCATTGAAGAGTTTTTACTTTTCTGTGATTTTCTTTCTAAAGAGAGTTCTATCAAAGCATGCATTACCGCGCTTCGGAAATAGAGGCTAGGAGCGCATTACCACTCTTTGGGGCTTAATAAATATTATAAATTTAATTATTTTAGTTTTTAGCTCACATTCATATACAAATATAACAATTCAAAAAGTGACAACAGAACATTATTTTAATATTCTTTAAAGAGTGCTAGTCAAATTTACCCCCACCTCCAAAAAAAAAATAATTAAAAGATGTTGAATAGGTTATTTTTAAAAAAGTATTTAGTTTTAATGTGTGTCTTTGAATTGTAACTGTTAAGTTCCATTTGCCCACATGCACACAAATAGGGCAACAAAAGTGGTCACTCAGACTCATTTCTGTTTCTTATTTAGAAACTGAAAACAATAGGCCTTTTCTAAAACTGGAAAATGTCATAACGCATGCATTAAGTAATGTTCTATTTTTAGATTACATTTATGCGTAACAAAATTTTGAAGCATAAAAACAGCTGAATCTATATGGTCAACTCTTAACTCTTAAAGTGCTGTAAGGTTTTTGGAAAACTTCCGCCTCAGTCCCGTAAGGATTTCCCGTATTTCGATCAACCGGTTATGAAATTAAAAAATTTGCGTAAAATCCATTTATAATATTATTGTCATACTGACTTCATTTTTAAGGCTAAGAATGGTTATTTTACGCATCCAAAAGACCGTACTGAGTTTGAAACAATATTTACCTGTAGTTTAGTACTATTATTTTAGTAATGAAGTATAACGAAAACGTATCTTCGAAAAAAAAACAGTTAAAACTACCAAAAAACATCGCGAATCGAGCGATAACACTAGTGCCGGCAACGGCCGCCATTGCCGGAAGTCGAATGCATTGTTTTTCAAGCATTGAAGAGTTTTTACTTTCCGAGATCTCATTTAGGGATAGCGGGAAGAGACGCATTACGACGCTTTGCGACTTTAAGAGTTAAAATTGTAAGCAAAGTAAAATTACGAAATTGTTTTTTTCTACTTGAAGTTAAATAAGCTATCATAAATTAACGAAGAATTAACAAATAGTTGATAAGTTAAGATACTTCCTTCTCAATTTACCCACATTTAAATATTGACAAATCTTTTATTGAATTTTAATGAAATTTGTCCCCAAAAACAGATATACAGTCGAAACCGCTTAAGTCGACGGCGTTGGGGAATGAAAAATGGCATCGACATAACCGATGATCGAGTTAAAGCGAAAACCAATATGGCGGCAAAATATTAACATGCGCTTGAAATTTCTTTATGTACGTGTTGTGCGTTAATTAGTGATGGGACGATTAATCAGAATCGTATCGGAATATCGGGACCCTATTTCTTCACTCTTTCTTAAGGTTGTTAAGACTTTTCATTTTTAAAGACCGTTTAAGTTTAAATATAACGCCGTTTATTTGCGGTGATTCCCAGATTGAGCGATACTGTGCCTTCGAAGCCACTTGCTTGATTTTCCTTACAAGCTACACAAATAAGTAACCTACACATCCCCTCATTGTCCCCGAACCATTCTCTTCCTAATCACCTTCTTTGGGTCTTATAATGGACTAAGAATGGTCTATTGTGACCTATATATGACTCATGACAAAGCGAACTCTTCTCTATATAAACGTACACAAATAAATTAGGTACTCCTTTTGAACTTTTGAACCTTCAACTTTGACATATTTTAATTAATTCTAACCAATAGTGAAATGGCTTTTGCACACGGCCACTTCTTATGAATGAAACAATGAGAACAAAGCAGTAGTACAGTACATGTAATGGTCAAAATGAGGTTGAAGGATGAATGGTTGCCAATGACAACAAGTCTGCACACGGTACATTTTATTATTCCATACGATCCCCTCAGCTTACAATTCCTTCGGTAACTTGATGCTAATAGGACTAACCAACAACAATGGTGTGGGAGAGTGGGGTTGGGTAAACTGTCTGTAGTCTGTTATATTATATATTTTAAAAGCTGGGGAGCCTTGTTTACAGTAAGCAGCCTATGATTTTGGTATCGTCCCATCATTAGCGTTAATAAATGATAATGTTCATGCACATGTTTTTGGAGTTTTTTTTAACACAACAGCATTGCCGTTATTTGTTTGATGAAGCTATCGGCATGCTATAAAATTGTACATACATGTTTGCTAACAACAAAAGGTATATGTGCACCAACTGACAGCAGAAATTTACAAATTTAAAATAAAAACCAATGTCGATTATCGATAAAAACTAAGAATTTCAAAAGCCGGCGGTTGCCATAGTACCAGAAGCAACACGGCGCTGATAGCAAAACGCAAGTGGGCTGTGACGTCACCAGCAGACCCTGGTGAGGCAGAAACTTGGTCCCTTGGTTATAAAAAAATCATAGCTTACATTTTCAAAAGCTGGCGATTGGTCATGGGGATCGAGATAACCAATGTTAAGTGGCAAATTTGACCCTTTTTTGTGCTCGTGTTATGAGGTTTCGGCGACTTAAAAAAATCAAATTAAACGACGAGAAAATGATAAGACAAAGAGAGAATTTGGCGGTTCCAATAAAAAACGTCGACATAATAGGGTGGTCGAGCTAACCGAGCTCGAGGTAAGTGGGTTCGACTGTATATATATCCCCAATATTTCCATTAACAGATTTCCGCCATATTATGACAAGGCCTTTATAAGTATATGTTCAGATTTTCCGCCATATTATGACAAGGCCTTTATAAGTATATGTTCCTGTATAGACCAGTCATTGGATTATGGTATGTTTCCTGCATCAGAAAAATTAATTGGCTCGTGAAGTGTGACCTATATTTTGCTCAACAACTTTTTATTTTTTATTATTTAATAATCTATTGATTTCACACAATTTTCAGGCGAATTTACAAACTAATAAAATTTTTCAAAACAATAAACTAAAAATGTTCATTTAAAAATCAAGATATTCTTTACATCTTTTAGTTATCTGTATTTACCTCATGACTCGTGGGCTTTATATAAATTGTCAATGATAAATTCTAGAAAATAGTGAGAATAATAAATAAGATCACATGAAACAGGAATGTCACTTCATATAGGCCTATTTAATGATAACACTTGTTTTAAGCTTTATTTTAATGCGCAATGAAAAGAAGTACAGAGTACAGACCATTTATAAATATATGTGTTACTATTTTTATTTGGAGTGCTGCTTGCTGGGGTACTGCACTATCTTAGTTCTCCATTGAAGCACAGTTTTTACTACTCATTCTTTTGTTGTAAATTAAAACCAAAAAATTGCAGAACCAGTGCAGTTGAGTAAAATGAAACACAAGACTAAAACCATGATATACGCTTAGCTTAATAATAATAATTTGAGAACTCAGAAAGCCCTGTACCCCAGCTAGCAGCTGGGCTCACAGCACTTTCATAAGCCTGTGATATAAGATATTTAAGTGCATATAAGATTGCACCTGTAAATTGTCTTAAAGAAGTTTTTTATACATTTAAATACAGTAGACTTTATCTTAATTGGATTCAAAAGTAATATATACATTTAGCTGCTACAGCGAATCACTTATGTTTGAGCTGAGCTTATAAAAACATAATTAATTCTTAATTAAATTGAACATATAGACTTTAAATGTGAGAATCATTTCATAGTTGTGCGATGTCCTGATTGATAGGGCTAGAATTGATAGAAAGCAGTTAAAAAATGACATGAATAACAGATTCTCTAGAACAGTGATGGTGAACCTTTTTGGGTCCACGTGCCCAAAATTCAATTAAAACTTATTTAGCAAGGTGCCAAAACAAAGTGCCAGCACAGTGGTTTGTTTAAGGAAATAATATTTTAGTTGCATGCTGGCTGATGAGGCTCTGCATGCAGTCTGTGGCACGTGTGGCATAGATTCGCCATCACTGCTATAGAATTTCAAAAGTGTTATTATTATTATAATTTTTTTTTTTACTCATTGATGGTCAAACCTATTTCACTTGTTCCAAAATTTGTCTAAGCATTTTTAATTTTTTGCTGTATGTGTGTGTGTGTATATTGTATATATATATATATGTGTGTGTGTTTATGTGAGTCTGTGTATATAATTATATATTTATATATAAAGGATTTATTTTTTAGTTCTCATGTTTTTTTAAAAGTATATCTATGGACCTTACGCAGATATGTAGAAGATGAGTATTAAAAGTTACATTATTCTTCCCAGATTCAGACTGTACAGTGTAGATTTACTATGGGTCTGTTACCTCATATGCTAGCAGGTTAGCAGTAGCTAGCCTGTGCGGTTTGAAACCATGTTCTCGTTGCGTATATTGACCACCAGTCATTATCAAGCCTTGCCTATACCTGGGATTGATGCCACCCACTCAGAATTCAGGGATACACCAGTTAAAAGAGTACCTGTGCTTCGTATCTTTGGTTCTACGCCAGCAGGTCAGTTTAAAATACTTGTTTTGTTTTAGCCAAATAGAAACAGTAATAAATGGAATAGCACCTCTTAAATTTATTAGCTTTTTTTTTTTGAGTGGGGGGGACACAGTAAAGTTAAATGAAACTTTATTAGTTTCTGGACCTAATTATTACAAATCGATACAATTCTTATGCAGTTTGCATAAGAGAGTAACCTTCCTTTTTAACTTAATTGACAATATACAAGCGGACATGCACCTTACAGCAGCCATCCTGATTTTCAAAATTTTGTTTTCATCCTAAAATTATTGAGAATTTAGATACATACTTGTTTCCCTCATTTAATCATCTTTTTACTCTTAAATTAAGTGTAGAATCATTAAAACTTTAAAAATGCTTACCATTTCCAACCTCCCCTTTAAAAGAATTAAAACTTAATGACATCTAGATTTTAAATCATTAGTTTGGTTTATATTTTATTTGACACCAGAGGTCCTAAAAGTTGACTTGTGATGAAAATCTCCATTGATCTCAACATCCTTGTAAAAGACAGAAAATATCCAACTAGGATTTTTTATTTGTATGTAATAACATTACATGGATATGTTACTTTTAAAAATTGTTATTAAATTATAAAATTATCTTTATCAATTTTATTGATCTATTGCAGGTCAGAAAACATGTATGCACATACATGGTGTTTTCCCCTACTTGTATGTGCCCTATGATGGAACACAACCATCTGATAGGTATTTGAGGCAATTTGCTGTCAGCTTAGATAAAGCTCTGAATGTAGCAAACAGATCACCCAGCTCAACTCTCCAACATGTTTACAAGATATCCCTCGTATCTGGAATGTAAGTGTTCATTTATATTTTGAGATAAATTAATTGTGGTGCATGAGAAATACAACTTTATTTATTACATGATACCCAAAAAGTTAAGCTTGTTTTTAAGCCATTAAATATTAAAAAAACAAATCTTATGTTGAAAAAATAATGAAGTATTAAATAAAATAAAAAATAGGTATAAAGGTTACATTATAACCTAAACAATATATTTTTTTTTACAAAGATCTCATTTATAGAACTGTTCTTCATTTATTGACAGAAACATTTAGAAATGGTAGAAATCATTTTAGATCAATTTGATTAATTGGTCGAGGGGGGGGGGCTTAATTGTAACTTAGACTATTTTCTAATTAGTTATGAATATGTTTTTTATTAGATCTTTTCCTGAGTTTTTAATATATTAGCCCTTATTATTATAAATTTTTTAGAAAATTAATACATATAACATTTAATATGGTGTAGCCCACACACCCATGGAAAAGTAAAATAATTTAAAAAGTAAACATTTAATATCTGCTTACCAACAGTCACATAAAAAAGGATAAAATTCTCTGTTGTCAACCTTAATTTTTAAAAATAATTTGGCTTAATTTATGATATTAATTTAGGTTTTATTTAGCTTGGGTAATATGTTAATTAAGCTAGAGTAATATGTAAGATTAATAATAATTTGATCATTTTTTCTATGTCTTTTGAATGTATCCCTCAGTGACTTGGTATTTGTTTCTCTTACCATGACTGTTTTCCCCTTTTCATGGATTCTTGAGATAATAATGGTAGTTGTTGTAAAGGGAGTAATGTTGGTGGTTGTCGAAGGGGAAATGTGTTGGGAGGTGGAGTTGTACAAGGGAAGGGGAGAGGCAGTACAGGCCATGAATACCAGAAGTATTATTGATTATTGGACTCAGTGCTGATGTAGCCTGGCTCTCACAGCTCAGTGTGTGTGTGGCTATATGTGTGTCAATGTCTGGCTTCCTTATCTGTGTGTGGAGTGTAAGTATCTTAGGGTGGCTGGCTGACTAGCTGGCTTGACCAATGGTCACCAGCCTATTTCACTGTATTTTCAAAGGCTAAAGCAGTGAGCTGTTTATGCACCATTTTTTCCCCCCTGATAAAATCTGATGGAGTATAATCCAGTCTCTTAAATAACATTATGGTGGCCTAATTCTCATTGGTGGCTAGTTAAAATGTGGGAGTACTGTATTTTTGTGTAGAATATTTATACAATAAATTAGTGGACCTTTGTTTTAGACAAGTTATCAAGAAGGTATAAACAATGCATGAATCTGTGACAAAAATGTTGTTCTTGTAGTAGAAGAAGAAATACAAAGTGAAAGCATAACCCAAATATCACTAGATTTGAGCTTTTCTATATAGCTCTACTCTTTCCAATGTAAAGATCAGTGGTAAAAATAGAGGCATCATGGTCTTTTTATTCCTTCTCATCTTTGAATTGTAACCTGAAAAATCTTTATTAACTTCGGTTAGCCATTCAGTTTACACCGGCTTAAATAGAACTCAAAGTTAAAAAATATGTATATATAAAAGAAGTAAGTATAGTATTCATTAACCATTATTATATTTTTTTATATAAACACTTTCCTTTGTGTTAAATGTGATGCAAAAATTTTACATTATTTTGCTATTGTTATATTTCTCAATAGTAAATTGGTTTAAAGATTGAATAGTTATAGAGAGTAGGTTTCTTTATAGTTGGCATCATACAATTTTCCAAGCCGGTCGTTTGTTAATAGAAATATTGAATAAGAATTGTAAAAAAAAAAATTTAAAACATTAATAGCATTAACACTGCATGAAGTTCTAGGAAAAATATATTTTAAAATTTAAAACAAAAATGTATAGCCAGATGGTTATTGATCAGCTAGTACAAAACCAATAATGTTTTTTCTCTGCAGCCACCAGTTTTGTCTGTTTATGGCTCATCTGGCATTTTTAATGATACTCTTTACAGTTTCAAATTTAAGAAATATTGTGCTTATTTTTTTTTTTTCTTGTGAATCAAAATTTTAAACTTCAGTACATAAAACTAATTTTGTTTCAAAAATTAATTTTCAAAACAAAAGGCATAACTTTGAAATTAAACAAATATTGAGGATTCCCTTTTTTTAAAAAAAAATATTGCAATAATATAACTTTAAAAATTATATCTTTTAAACCATGCTGAATTAATAAATTTTATCTGAATATCTGGCCTATATATTTTTTTTTATGGACCTTACAACTTAGACATTAAGGAATAAAATAAAATGTTAAATTTACATTGAAGGAAATCAAGATAGTTGAAAAAGTTTTATGCATTAAATGTTTTTTGCCATGCCAACTTCATCATTGCTAGAGTATCTCACACACACAACTCTCTGGCAGATAATGTTATAAAATAAGTCATAACGCATTCCTCAGACCTATGTATGGCTACAATCCTCAAGAGGAGCAGTTCCTCAAGATATATCTTTACAATCCTAACGATGTCCGCAAGTAAGTCTTTCTAAGCGATGAAGGTCCAATTTTGAAAATAGGATAAGATTTTTAAAAAATTTTTGAAAAGAAAACTCTTCTGAACCACATGACTAAATTTACAGATATTTATTTTATTTAGAACTTTAACTTACATCAAAGTTACTTATTATAATTATTTTATTTAATTTCAAAAACTTGTTACACAGTAAGGAATTTAGTAAATAAATGTGATTGATAAAGAATTTGGTAAATAAATGTGATTTTTTTCTGTCCTATAGAGCAGCAGATTTGCTTCTTGGGGGTGCGGTCATGAATAAACCATTTCAGCCACATGAATCACATATCCCCTATCCTTTGCAGGTAAAAAAATTGAACACTTTAATCTTACTTAATATATTGTAAGCATATAATGGGTAATGTGATGCAGTCCTATGAAATATGAATTGAAATTATTTTAAAATGCCTATTTGTTGGTTTAATTGTTTTATTTTAATGAAATCAGTTATTTAACTAATGGGAAATTAGTATTGGGGGGAAATGTGTTTTTTGTGATGCTGTCATTAGCCAGTAATTAAAATTTTTAATCCATTTTTATTGTTTTTTTTCCCCATAGTTGTTTATTGACTACAATTTATATGGAATGAATCTAATAAATGTTGGAGCTCTAAAATTTAGAAAGACTATAAAAGGTAATTCTTTGAATTTTTTAAAGTACCATTATTGTATTACATAGATATAAGATCAATCTTATAGATATTACAGACTAGGCTTACTGCCTTTGACTGTCTAGAAGAAATTAATGTTCACCTTTTTAGGATAAATTTTTTTTATCATCTTAGCAACAAGCAGTTTCTCTGGACAGCAATCAATATTCCTTGTGTGTTTCTAAGACTGTTACCCTACGTCATCAGCTTGTATAAATTGACAAAAGATTTTTTTTTTTTTTTTAAACATGCTTGTTTTTATTTTATTTTGCATTAGTTCTTAGTTTAAGTAAAAATATATTTATGTAATACTGATATAATGTTTTTAAATTCACTTTTTTTTTCGGATTAGGAACAATTTTTTAAAGGCTAAAAATATGCTTTTTGAGGGGGGGGTAAAAATGACCCTTCAGAATGCCTGGATCATTATTTATAACTTAGAGATTAACATCTCCTCTGAAGCATTCCTTGGAGCTAAATAGGTCATCAATTAAGAGCTAATCTGGGAATCACTGTTTGACTGATAACAGAAATCTCAGTGCTATTTGCTCTTTTTTTAATTGATTTTTTTTAGTTTGATTAACCAGCTGTCCTTGTGATCAAAATATGTTGGATGTCTCTTACTATTTCTATTAAATATTTCAACATTTGTATTTATTTGTGACAATTTCTTTCAGCTGATAATGGGAGTAAGATAAAAGGCAACAGATTAGATATAACTTCAAAGCATGATGAAAGCACACAAGCTCTTAATATTTCCTCATCATCAATAAGTTCAACATATTCAAACAGAATTTGGCATGAAGACAATATACCCAAGTAAAATCCTTGTTTATACAATATAATTTACAAATTAGTGTTGAATTTACAAACTTATGTCTAGACTATCACTTTGAATTTATAACTATTAACCTCTTTCCTATCTTAGAATATTCAGTTTTTGTGTACCTTTGTTGAAGAAAAGGTTCAGGCATGTCCCTTGCAATTTAAACATATTAACCTTTGAAAAAGACAAAAACAAACATCCTTACACATTTATTATAATAATTTCCTAGTTCAAACATAATTCATCACATTAAGCATATTGTGCAAATAATAATGATTTTGTTCATTGACTTGCAGGGAATGTTGGCTACCTGAGAACATCATTAGGCAGAGTACTTGTGAGTTGGAAGTGGATGTGGTTGCTGCAGATATCACCAACAGGCAGGAGCTTTTAAGTAAGTTAATTGCATGTAACATTTAATTTCAGGTAGCCAGATTTTTGTTTTCTGGCATTTATTATGTTAAAACAAAATATTCTTTAAAAGTAAATAATAAGGTTGTTAAGTCCGCTTATTCTTGAGGACCGGTTAACTGTTCAAAAAAATACCAATTAACTGGTTAACCGCTGGTCCCCTATATGACTTTTGTTTGAGAACCAACGAGAGGACGTTTTTGCCTCGCCTCCCCTGATGGTGGCATCAAGGCCCGTTCCCCCGCTTGCATTTAGCTTTTTACGCGGGAATTCAGGGATTTAAAAAAAAACATACAAAGGATTAAGTAAACTTATGGTTTAAAGTCAATTTTGAATTCAGTGTTATTTTTTTAAAAATATTTTATTTTAAAATTTTTTTAGGACTTGTGATTAATTGTAGGAGGACCAGTTAAACCCACTACATTCTCCCCTCCCCATTTTTCCTGTTCCAATAGGGTTTGATCTACACTCGCCGTACTCCCCTTCCAACGCATAACAATTACATTTTTTTTTTAAAATATCAGTTTTGATATTAATGTTGTAATCTTATGTCAAATACCTTTGACTTGCAGGAAAACTGTCGGTAAAAGACAGAACTCATTAATCGGCTGGTATCTTTGCTATGTCTATCAAATGACTCTCGTAATATAGGTACTTCACTAAGCAATGCAGCCAATCAATTTTGTGGATGTGGGTAAAAAGACTATGAACCTATTACCAGAGAATGCTTGACTTGAACTTGAACTATCCCTTAACCCGACGCTGGGTCGTTGGGGCACCATTTTGAGCTGCGCACTAACTCATGCCAAGTGTCACGGTTCTGAGCTGCCTTCTGGGAATCGCTATATGAAAGGCCGGTCCACTCTTTGATGTTGTCCTCCCAACTCTTCCTTGGTCTGCCTCTTTTCCTTCTTCCCTGGACTGTGCCTTGCAATATCGTCTTTGAGAGACCTCCAGATCTTGACACGTGTCCGTACCATCGTAGTTTCCTCTTTTTAATTGAGGTGAGAAGGTCCTCGTAAGGGCCAATGACAGCACTTATTTTGTCGCGGACCGCTTTGAACGAACAGAGAATGCTTATAGCAAATAAAAAAATAAAAACACCATTCGTTAGCTGTTGGCGAAGTAAATTAATAGTGATTGATAGTATATTATTTATAAACCGAAATATGGGGAAAGCGATTTGCAGTCACCGTCACTTGCATTAGTCTCGTATGCCGCCCTGCATCATAACTGCAACACAACAAAACAAACTCCGGGTAATAAGCTTGTACGGGCTTATTGAATTAGCGGTTAACCGGTCCTGATTAATCGTTAACAACCTTAGTAAATACTTAGGTCAACTCTACATTAAATCATATTTTCAAGTGTTCCTAAACCTTTAATTTTTTAAAAATCTGCTGTCTATGTAGTATCAGAATTGATTGACCTTTTAAGGAGTTGAAATAAGGCTGGACTACCAGCTGCTGCTCTAAGCCAATAGAAACTGAAAAGAAACTGGTTTAATCTCAGCCTTTTGTGTATTAAGTTGTGTACAGCACCATATAAACCATGTAACTTTTAAAATGGCCTTTGTACATATTCCAATATAAAGTAATTGAAATAACAACTTACCTTCAGATAATGTTGGTACGAATCCTGGTCTGGCTGCCTTGTGGGAAGATGAGAGGCAGCGAAGAAGAAATGCTGGGGAGTCATCTCAAGTTGAGCCTGAAAGTAGTCAAGGTAAAGAATATTTGAACCCTAGTTTTTTTATTTGGCTATAAAAATACATTTGTTTTGTTTTTTAAACTGAAAAAATTTTCCACTTAATTACCAATTTTAACTCTTCTTGTGCCATAAGGTTTTCAGAAAACTTACGCCTCAGTGCCGTAAGAATTTCGCAAATTGCGATCAACCAGTTATGAAATTTTAAAAATCGCGTAAAATCCATTTATATTATTATTGTCATACTGACTTCGTCTTTTGAGATAACATTGGTTATTTTATGTATCCGAAAGACCGTTTTGAGTTTAAAACTATTTTTACCTGTAGTTTAGTACTATTATTTTAGTAATAAAGTATAGCAAAATGGTATCTTAAAAAAAAAAATCCTTAAAAACTACCAAAACTCTAGCAAGGAAAACAGCCTCCATTGCCGGAAGTCGAAAACATCGTTTTTCACTCACTGAAGAGTTTTTTATTTTCTGTAATTTCATTTCTAAAGAGAGTTCTATCGAGTTGCGCATTATTGGGCTTTGGCACATTAAGAGTTAATTTAACTAACATAAAATTTTAAAATTTTGCAAAAGTATACAAATTTCTATTTTATTCCAGGGAGGATTAATATTATTGCATCAGACAGTGAAAAAGGATTAATCCAGAGGTTTCAGCATATTGTGGAGCATCAGCAAACATTTCGGTCCGTATATATTTCATTTTTGAAAGTTAACATCTTTAGAAAAATATCTGTAGTGTTGAATTAAGTTAAATTTCTGTACCACCTGAAGTAAAGCATGGATTGTAAGTGAAAAATTAAAATATTTTTCTAGGGACAGTGAGAATGATGAGAGTTTTTCTACCCAGCTTTCTAAATCAGCTTGTCAGTTGGACACGCACATTTCTCTTGAAGGTAGTTTATCATTTTCATATTTACTATTTTTTAACCCCATTATCCCACAGCTCTTTACATAGTTCATTATTTTAGTTTTACATCTATCAAATGAATACAGCTAATCTATAACTAATGTATTATATTATTTGTGATGATGTTTAAATAAATTCAAATATATATATAAATTCAGGGAAAATTTGGCATTAAATCAGCTGCAATCATGTTCATGTAATTTTCATTGTTAAGTAATGTAAATATACATTTTAAAATCAAATGTTGCTAGAACATGATGAGGATAAAATATAAATACGTTCTTAAGATCAAAATAGGAAAAGTTAAAATATTTTGAAGACAATATATATCAAAACACACACATAAATAAATTAAATTTGATTTGTCAAACTTTCATATCCTTAAACTCCCTCATGGTTTTTTCCCCACTCTTTTTTCCTAGTTACTTTTATAACATTGTCTCCTTTAAATGAAATGTTGCCTTCATGTTCCAGATTCTGTGGTAAGCTCCCAAAATACTACTGTCATAGAGGAAAGTTTGTTGGATGATGACAGTGATAAAAACAGCCAAGACAATGAAAATCCTATCATAAATTTTGAGTCTATCCAGAAAGTTGTTTCATGTAGTCAGAGTTTCTCTTTTAGATCTTCATCTCAAGGAACACTACATGGTAAAAACAAATTGAACTTAGTTATGTTAACACTGGATAGGCATTTTATTCTAAATTTGAGTTATTTAAACTAATATATCAAAAGCTAATTTTAACTTAAAAAATATGATTTTGTTGCCTCATTTTAAGCAGCTCGTAATTAAACATTATTATGAAAACAATTTACGGACAAAGCAGCTACAACAAAAAAAATAAAATAAAACATTGTAACAATTTAAATTAAACTCAATATAAGATTCTATTATTCCAAATTTAATTTATTATTTTCAATTTTATTAGAAACTTATTTTTTAAACTTGCTTGCTTCTGTTCCAGGTTCCCAAGACCTTAGAGTTGCAGATATACTTGCAGCTCTAATGGAAGAGTCTGGACCCACTCCATCTCAGCTGGCTTCTTTGGAAGACCAAGACAGTATACTTAATCAGAGTGTGCTATTGAATGCCGAGGATGAAGTAGCTGAAGATGAAGAAACAATGCTGATGACACAAGTTGTTATAAAAGAAGATGAGATTCATCACAGCCAAACTGGGTAATCCTCATTATCATTAATGATTGAAATGTATTTTTTCAAGTGTTAACCGTTATGCATAGTTGTAAGATTTATTTTCAAGTTTAGTTTAAGAAGCTCTGATTTTGCTTACTTACTATCTATTTCATATTTTAAATGTCAAATGTATTTTTACTAAATATTTTCAGAATTTTAAAATTTCAAATCAATTTATTTATTTTTAGTTTTGAAGCTGTCAATATTTCAACTCTTCATTTAAAAAAGGGTAGCAATTAATTTCAGAAAGTTTGGAAATTTTTTAAAAAAGATTATTGATGGCTAAACTATATTTTATGGATCTATTGCTGCATGCACAATGTTAATGTTGAAATGACTTCGAATTATTTTGCAGCTTGAAATACACTAGAACTGGATTAAATGATCAAATCATTCCTGCTGATGACTTGGACATTGTTATGAACTCTGATGAAGAAAGTTCAGATGAAGAAGTCGACCTTTTGCCTCAGTTTGATGGTGCATCTGATAAAGTGCCAAGTAAGGCATTTGAATTGAATGTTCAGACTTTATCTTGGTTGGCTTGTAAAATTAGAAAACTATTGATAATTTTTTTTTACTTTTGATATGCAGCCAAATGCAGAATTTTAAAGAAGAATAAATTTATATTTCTTTAAACCTATTTTCGTGTAGATTAGAATCACCCATTATATAAGATGCTAGTTGTAACTCTTAATGTGCCATAAGGTTTTCGCAAAAATTCCGCCTCATTACTTATAGAATTTCCCGAATTGCGATCAACCGGTTATGAAATTAAGAAAATTGCTTAAAATTCATTTTTATTATTATGGTCATACTGACGTCATCAATTAGAATAAGAATGGTTATTTTATGTATACGAAAGACCGTTTTGAGTTTAAAACTATTTTTACCTGTAGTTTAGTACTGTTATTTTAGTAATAAAGTTTGCGAAATCGCATCTTTGAAAAAAAACGTAAAAACTTCCAAAAAACATCACGAATCAAGCGATAACACTAGTGAGGGAAACAGCCACCATTGCCAGAAGTCGAAAACATAGTTTTTCACGCACTGAAGAGTTTTTATTTTCTGTAATTTCGTTTCTAAAGAGAGTTCTATCGAGTCGCGCATTACTGCTCTTTGGTAAAAAACGGTAAACCGCGGATTACCGCGCTTTGGTATATTAAGAGTTAATGAATTTTTTTTTTACAAAAGACCCTCCTATATATAAGATACAGATTATGACGATTTGTGTTTAACTCTTAAAGTCGCAAAGCGTTGTAATGCGTCTCTTCCCGCTATCCGTAAAGTGTCGTAATGCGTCCCTAGATACCACTCTCGTTAGAAATGAGATCTCGGAAAGTAAAAACTCTTCAATGCTTGAAAAATGATGTATTCAACTTCCGGCAATGGTGGCCGTTGCCCGCGCTAGTGTTATCACTAGATTCACGATGCTTTTTGGTAGTTTTAACGTTTTTTTTTTCAAAGAAAAGTTTTTGCGATACTTTATTACTAAAATAATAGTACTGAACTACAGGTAAAAAATTGTTTTAAACTCAGTACGGTCTTTTGGATGCGTAAAATAACCATTCTTAGCCTAAAAAATGAAGTCAGTATGACAATAATATTATAAATGGATTTTACGCAAATTTTTTAATTTCATAACCGGTTGATTGTTATACGGGAAATCCTTACGGGACTGAGGCGGAAGTTTATTGCAAACCCTTCTGCGACTTTAAGAGTTAAAAAATACAAAGATGCACATGGTTTAGCCATCTGCTGCACTGAGCAATTTATATCAAGTAGTTTTCTTTCCTTTATCAAAAATAAAACTTTGTCTAATGTTTCATCACCTGCCGTAAAAAATACTTTATTATCATTTTTAGTTTTGATAAAAGAATTTCCTCAGGCAGGACTGTAATGATTGTTTATTTTTATCCGCTGCAGGGCTGGGAGTGAATAGTATGTCGTATCTAGATATTAGAAACAAACGCCTCATGTTAAGGCAGGTTCATTGATCAGCTAGGCCAGTGGGATTAGGATCATATATACACTAATAAATGCCCGATTTATGTGGGTTATCGAGTTTTAACAATTTGTGTAAAAAAATATTCATCATAATGAAATTAATAAAGCCTTTGATATTATTTTGTTCCTTTTTACATTTAACTCTTCTTTAAATAGAACAAATAATTTTAAATAATCTTTTAGGCTCACGAAAAAAGTCCAATGCTACCCAGAATCAAACGCAAGATTCACCTGTTAATACCAATACTGGAACGGGACCTAATGATGGGGACATTTCTCTTAGTCCTTCGGGACCTGATGTTGGAAGCAGTCTAGATCCTTCTTGGAATTCTGGGTCAACTAACAGAGGTATGGTCAATCCTCAGAGTTATCCAACTGGTAGTGGTCCGTGGACACAGCCAGGCTGGTCCCAGCAAAGTGCGGCTTGGCATGGCCAAACCTCAGGATGGTCACAGACACAGCAGTTTCAGAATTGGCAGCAGCAGCAGATATCACCAGCTGCATATTCTCAGCAGCAAGTCACTTTTCCATCTACCTCAACTTATCAGTCCCCTACTCACAATATGTATCCGTCTACACCACAGCCATCGTTTCAGACCTCTTCACCTTCTCAGTATCCATTCCCTCCCTACCAATCCCCACCTTCCAACCCACAGTATCAACAAACATACCAGAGTCCGTATAACTCCCCAACATCCAGCCAAACTTATCAGTCTCCTCAACCATATCAGTCACCCTCTTCAAGTCAGTCATATCAGTCACCTTCATCAAGTCAGCCCTATCAGTCTCCTTCATCCAGCCATTCATACCAGTCCCCACCTGTAATGAGCACCCAGCCTCAGTATTCTGTCTCAGCAGCCAGTAAAACATATCAGGCTCCTGGAAGTGGCCAAACCTATCAGTCACCCACAGCCAGCCAGCAGTACCAGTCACCGTCACATCCATACCAGTCTCCTAACAGCCAGGTCTACTCTCCATCTTACCAATCTGGCAGCCATTCATCCACGAAGCAGCCATATCCCCCTCAGTACCAGTCTCCTGGTCATGGTTATTCAGGTCAGTCGAACTGGGGGTCGCAAGGTTATCCAGGTTACTACCAGGGTCAAGTTGGGGCACCAAGCTCGTCAGGAAATCCTGTGAAACTGCCAACTGGAACTGTTCAGTCCCAATTTAATCAGACCAATCCTGCTTATGGACAGCATGCTAATACTTTGACAGCTAACCCCATTGCAGGTAATTCTCCATGTTTCCAAGGTCCAACTAATACAGGGTCACCACAAGTACAAGCAGGAGCTGAACTTTCCTCACAGCCACTGACTGATCCTAAAACTACTGGTAAAGAGTTAGACACATCGCCACCAGTCTGTACTGAATCATCAGCCGTACAGATATCAGAATCTCAGGCTGGGGCAAAAAGAAATCTTCAAGCTGACTCAAAGTGTGGTGGCTTCAAGTCTCCCCAACCACCTAGCACCAGCCCCATGCTGCCAAAAAGTCACTTTGACTTTAACAAACAAATGACGCCTTCAGGCACTTGTCCATCGTCTCCTAATGTTTGTGGATCTCCTTCAACATCTAGTAGTGGATCTTCACAAATAAAATTATTAGACCAGAACATGGCATCTCCTTCATGCAGCATGGGTGAAAATAAGCTTACTCCAAAATTAATTAACAAGCCAACAGAAGCAGCTCCAAGTACAAAAATCTCAACTTTGGATTTTAAGCCAACTGTTGCTTTAGACTCTGGTATGAGTGCTATCAAAGATATTGTATCAGTTAAATCTTCAGAGGCATCCAAGATCTCAAAACCACTGGGTGCATTAACAGAAAAAGTAGAGCTTAGTTCTTCTACGCCCATGATACAGCAGTTATTAATGGAGGAATCTCCTGCCAGGATGAACATCAAAAAAGAAGACAGGGATGCTGTCATGAAAAAGCCTATGTTAAGTCCAACACCTCCGAAACCAAAGAAAAAGTACAAAAGTAAAACAAGCCCAACTAGTAAAACCCCTAGTCGACCACGCAGTACCAGCCTGTCATCCCCGCAGCCCACTGTGACGGGATATGGGGGAGGTTTCAGCCCAAACCCTATTATGAATTCCCAGATGATGCCACGCCCTGGCAGGTCACACTCCATATCCCTTCCTTTTAACAGTGAGCCCAGAATGCCTGTCACTATGCCCAGCTATGGCTGGCCTCAACAGCCTCAGTGGAAGCAGCAAAACTATCAGTCGTGGCAGCAGCAGCAGCAGCAATGGTCAAATAATCAGTGGCCAAATTATAATACACCACCAGGAGGTAACAGTGTAGACATGTTGGCTAATTCTGGATCAATGACCAATAGGTTACAACACAGATCTTTCAGTGCTGATGCAGCGCAATCACCATACTATCAGAACAATTTACCCCAGAATCAAATGGCTCCCATTTTAGATGAACAGAGTGCTGTACAGGGTAGTACTACCACTACACAAGTGCCCTTTAGTGGAGATCAAATACCCATTAGTTCTGGCAACACTGAGAAGCCATCTCTCTCAAGTCTGTTCCAGCTTGTGTCGGATGTGGGCTCAGGTACTGAAGACACTGTTTGGGAAAGTCAGACATCAGTCCTTCCAAGTTTATTTCTGAACAGCAATGAGTCAGACACCCCCAAATCAACATCTACCTCAGAGCTAAATCGTACCAGCCCATCTGTGAAAGATTTCATCACTTTGGAGACTCCTTTCAAACAAGGTTTTGATAGAAACAACTCTGAAACTGCTGGCATGACCTCTTCAGAGGAATCTGATCGTACAGAGTCTGACTTCATCGGTGATCTCAAGCCAATTGCTGTAAGCATGCCACAAACTGTAAGGAACAATCATCCATGTCTTGGTAAACAGAGCAGGCTTAAAAGACTTGGGATTGTTTCAAGAAGCTCTGAGCTAGGTTCATTTGAACTCGGTCCCAATCCATCATATACTTACACTTTTCATGTGCCTACTCCAGTGTTCAAAAAACTAAAATTCTACAGAGGGGCAGAGGCAAGAAAGCATAATTTTAAAGTTGTTAGAATGCATCCAATGGATGCAAGGCGATACAGTTTGTTGAAGATTGGTCGTGAAATTGTTAAAGTTGTCAAGCTGACTGAAGCAGAGCTGGCAAGGTATAATGTTACCTTGCCACCCCCATCCTATTTTATTTCTGCTGATGGCTCCACCAACAGGGTGAACCTAGACATCCCCACGGTCAGCTCTGATAAAAGAAGTGGAGACAGTGGAGGGGAGGAGTGCAGTCTTTCAAAGTTCGATACTGATTTCCCACCCAATAAAGTAGCACCACCCAGCTCCTTTCATGCCAGTCAAGTCAGTGCCTCTATGGCCAGGGCCAATTCTACCCGCAGCTCTCCTGGAACTGCAGACAGGGTAAGGCATGGTTCTTCTTCCCAGCAGCAACAACCAAACTTTAATGGGGGCTTTAGTCCAGGGCGGCAGCAAAGAGGTTTCAGTCCTCAGCATGGGAACTATCCTTACCCCCAGCCAGCTGGAGACAGGAGTTTTGTAAGTGCTTTTCCTCCTCATCAGCCATTGTCTTCAGGGAGCATAAATCGACATTTTGGCAGCCAGCCTCCAGACTGTAATCCAGGATTAGGGTTTCAGCAATTCAGCCAGAAAGGAAGTAATCCCAATAGCCTCCAGTCACATGCAACTTCCATCCATACCCATGGAAACTTTTACCCTAACCAAGATTACTTGAACCGCACGGTGTACCCATCACAGCAGCAACAGTATTATCAACAGCAGCAACTATACTCACCGCAACAATTTCAAACGCAACAGCAGTCACAGCAGCAGCACACATTTCAACAGCAGCAACCTCAGGAAGGTTACAATGGCTCCCATCCGGAGTCAAAAAACGAATTGCGTTCCCCGGGCCAGCATGGGCTAGCAAGCAGAATTGATGGCAGGAGTGTCCACGGCCACAGTGGTAATGAAGGCGGCCAAGATGACAAAGACACCACTGGGACCTCCACTGTCAATACCCGGGTGAACGCGCGGAGGTGGGACAGCCATGCTGAACATTCGGCCAGCAACACCGATTTGTGCAGTAATTCACAAGAAGCATCACTTTGTCAGACATCAAACATCAGCAATTGCATTGATAGCCAAATTTTAAACCTAGACCCAGGTGATCAGTTAATAACAAATCAGGCTAATAATAAAAATCATAGAACAAGAAAGAGAAGAGGCAGGAAAAAAATGGCTTTAAAGAGGTCCAAAATGCCTGTAACTGAGGTAAATAATGAACAAATTTCAGAAGTAAAAGATTATTGTAGCGACACCAAAGATGTAACACAGTCATGTGATTTACACTGTAATTCTGATGATTCCATACCTCAGCTAACTCAGATAAAAAACCCTTATTCCTACCCTCTACCAACTCAGCGTGGTAGGAGAAGGGGAAAAATGAGTTGGAGAAAAAATATCAAAGCTCTTCGCTTAAACATACCAGAGTCAACGACAAATGACAGTTTGATTTCTGTTGGTGATAAAGAGATACTAAATGCCAAGAAATTATCGGATGGAGAAAGGAAAGCTATTAATGGGGCTGTTGTATTCCCAAGGCTAAGAAGATCTAGCAGCGGTACTTCCAAAAGTTCAGACATCAAGGAAATGGGTAGCCAAGCAGCCAGACAAGCAAAGTTGCGTTCAGTTTACTCAAAAAACCCACACAATGGTCAAAAATGTCAAAAAAAGAAAAGAGAACCATTGAAAGAAGGAGTTCATTACATTGTAGTGGGTAAATTCAAAGGTCATCATGCTATGTTAGTTAAATTAACTAGATTATCAGTAAGCCCCTCAGAGTCTGTTAGAGCTCAGGATTTTGAAAGCTTTGCTTCTAAGGAAGTAGTTAGGACTGCATCAATATCAATGACACCACCTGCTTTGTGTGACCAAATTCCAAGTGTAAATGACCCTAATGTACATTTTGAAAAGATTGTCGATGCAAAAAGCCCAATCATTACAAAGTCAAAACTAAATCAAAGATACAATAAAAGACAGTTTCAACTTTATGGCAAGTTTCGCTCAGCTTTGTCATTTGACAAGCAAGTAGAAATGTGTCAGGAATCCTCTTCCACAGAAATGAAAATTAAGCACCTTCCAAAAAACGTGTTTGCTGGCCCCAACAGTGGGGCCAGTAAAAATCTCTCTCAAAGCAATGAATCAAAGGATATTTTTTTTTGTAAATTCAAAGAAACTTTTATCCGTCACTTGAAAGCCAAAGAACCCTCACAAGAATTCGATGTTGTTTCACCACACAGTTTATTTTTTGTAGGTGTCAGAAATTCGTGCTTCAACAGCTTTCAAAGAAAGCTTGCAGACAATTTAAACAAATTGAAGTCGGGAGATTATTCCTCCAGTTCTGATGATGAGGATTACTTTCTGGATGAAATGATTTTTAAAGAAAAAATAGCCTTTCCAGAAACTTTGCATACTTACCATTGTACTGTTGCATCCCAACAAGTCAAGCATCCCAATTCCTTGTGTTCGATGTGGTCTAATGAGGCAGTGACTACCAGGGTTTCTGATCTACCTGAAATTAAAGAAAAGCCAAAAGTTGATCCCCCAAACTGTCATGATAATTTGAAATTGGAAGGTCATAATTTTCCAACTGAAGATTCATTCAGCACTGCTACTGCTTATGAACATATTCAGAAATCTGCTGCTGAAAATGTGGAAAGTGAATCTACTACAACTGATAAAAACCAATTTCAAAACAAAAATTTAGGAAATGAAAATCTACCAATCCTGACTGGAAGAGACAAAGAGGAAGAAAAAGATGGCTTTCTGAAACGTCAGATGGCTTTCTTTGAGGACATCTCATCTGAGTCTGACAGTGGTGACACCATAATAACAGAAAGTTTAGATAAAGAAAATGTCACTATTGATGACAGCTTTGGCTACGCTCCAGTTCCTACATTGTCTTCTGAATACAATTTGAATAAGCCTTCTGCTAGCACTGCTGTTATAAACGTATCTTCAGTAGCGACTATACTGACACCAGACAGCTTGCAAGCAGGTAAAATAGCATTGGAAGAAAATCCTTTACTTTCAAGTAATATAACTTGTAGTGTTTCAAATAACCATTACTTTGATCCATTTTCTAAACCTGACGCAGAGTGTTCAGAAATTGATAAAATTGATTTGCTGAAACAAGGTACAGATCATAAATCTCATGACCAAAATGTTACGTTAGAACCTCCACTGTCCTCAATCTCTCTTAATGATGAATTGAGCAAAATGCCAACAGAAGAAACTTCATCAGTAGTTTTAAGCTCTACAGAGTTGGTTGATAAAGTTGAAAATAATAATAAAGAAGAGAAAGGCTTGAGTCGATGCAAACAGTTTACTGTCACAAATATCAGTGAAAAAGAAAAGCTCATAATTAGTATTAAATCATGTGACAAAGCAAATCAAGGAATTGGACATCGACAAAAGAAACAAAAGAAAGAGTTCAAAGACATCAAGAAATCTGAAAGAGACAAAAGCAGAAAGCTGGCTAACAGCAGTAAAGGGAATGAAGATGTAATCTTTAGCTCCAATGAGGATCGCAGCAACAGTGGAGAAACTGGACAAGCTTCACAAAGTAAATGTTTGCGTCAAAAGAAGCATATCAAATACACATTTTACTCAGAAGATATAGACACATCCGATGGAAATTCCAGTCATTCTAGTGATGAAGACTTCAGCTTTCAAAAGGCAAGATCCTCAAAAACCAAGAGAAAGCAAAAGGCAGGTGAGCTCAAATCTAAAAAGTCTTTATCTGTAGATGAATTAAAATCCTCCAAATGTGTCCCAAAGTTTCGAGCAGCTCGTGGTAGAAAGAAGAAATCAGGAGGAGGCAAACTGCTGAGCAGTCTGAGTTTACTCCACATGGCAACTCTGGCCAATCTCACAGAAGCCCAGACTGACTCTTTAGATGTCCAGTCAATGTCAGAAACTGTCCCAGCCGCTGAAAGTGAAGACCTGGTCTCCCAGTATGCAGCAAGAGCCAGTAATGATCACAGTGGGGACTATGCTCCGTCACTAGAGAATATGTCTTTCATCTCACCCCAAACTTCTTCTGAAGTTGAGGTTTCCCCACCTGTACCATTCTCCCCTACAGATAAGAAGAGAGGGAAAATGACTGATAGTAACAGAGCTGGGTCATCTCAAAGAATGTTGAACTTTGCCAGGAGGAGAGCTAGTTTAAAACCTGGATGTAATGGAGCTTCAAATCTGGGCAGCAGACCTTTACCTTTCAGCCGTCTTGTCTCCACATCTACATCATCTTCACCTGTGCCATCAAACTTCACATTCAGTCATGCCCCAGATTCTTCTCAGCAAGCAGAACCCCCTGCTCCAGTGGAAGATGCCAGTACAGCCAACACTCTTCAGCTTTTAGAAACCAGGAGGGCACAGGTCAATTGTGCATCATTCTCTATGAAAGACATTCTTCGGCTTGCCACTCCAGATGATTCCATGGACTCTGATAGCAAAGACAGCTTTCCGTTAGTTAAACCTCCTGAAGCTAAAAGAGCTCAAGTGAAAAGCACGACGTTGTCCATGAGTGACATACTTAAATTAACATCCAGTGAAATGTCAGGTGGAAAAGATTCTGTGGATGCTTCTCACTCATTACTGAGCAAAGTTGCAACACCAAAATCCCAGTCTCCTCTCCATACTAAAGTCTCAAGTTTATATAAATTAGAAGCTATTGAGCCTCAGCCATCACCTGAAATAACAGAAGCCTCAACATCATTGCTGTCTCAGTTAGCTACCTTTGGTACATCACATCTACCAGAGAATGCTTTTCACCAACAAAATATGAACGATTTGAACTCAGAGCAGGAAATTACAAACGCATCAGCTTCTTTGCTCTCACAGATTTCTAACTTCCGTGAAACAGCTTTAGAGACCAAGTCAAATTTATCCCCTCAAGCAGTGTCTTCTGCTCATGCTGTGGAAATCAACAATTCAACTCCTATCAATAATTGTCTCATAGACTCAGAAGTTCAAAGTGAATCAAAAGTCTTACAAAAATCTAAAGAGAGGAACTCACAGGATGAGGCCATCTCTGCTGCTCAACAGGATCTTGAGAAGAGTCAAAATGATCATGGACAGCAAATTCGTTTGAAAATGCATGTGTCACATACTCAATTCAATGAAATGGACTCAAATCAACACAAAGTTATGTCGTCAGAGGACACTTCTGTACTGCAAAAAAACTCACAAGTGTCTCATAAATCCAAACCAGAGGGACTGATCTCCAGTTCTAAAAAATGTCCATCCTCCTCTGACAGTCTCGTTAGTGATGACAGCTGCCATCTATCAAGATCACCCAAATTATCTGAAGGGCAAAGTCCTCTCCAGTCTCACAATAATATTAGTAAACTTTTAAACAAAAAAGTTAAGCTAGAGTTGCAAGAAACATCACCAAGCATCTCACAATCCCATAACATTATATCTGAGAGTCCTACTCTAGAGATCCCAAGAATTTCTATAACATGTGATGAAGCATCAGTGAAGGAAATTCTCGAAGATGCTGCCAGTGAATTAGAAACTAATTTGGATCCACACAGGAGCCATCCTGAACACACACTTAATGGTAGAACTGTGGACATAAAGCCTCTAAATCCATTACATATACCACCATATTCATATCTAGGACACAGATCAAGAACTGATTCAAACCAAGGCTATGGCAATCCAATGTTTTCATACAATTACCCTCTCAGTTGGCAGTGGTCGGCTACACACAGCTCTAGTGCTACTTCCGTTCCTCTTAACTTATGTACTACTCACAAATCACCCAACAGTTACTCTCCTATCACCCCTACATCCCCGGTGTCCCCTGTTTTCCCTCCTCCGTCACAAAATGCCCCAACTGATATGTCCCCTCCAATAAAGAAATCCAAGCCCCTGTGGTACCCATGGTTAACAGTAGATACAGCTAAAATGCAGGAAAGCTGTACAGGGCTCCCAGAAGACATCAAGCAATTAAATGCAAACATGATCGAAAGCAGAAAAAATTCTTTGTGTCTATATAAATCCAATACTGAAGGCAAAACAACTTCTGTTCCAGCAATTCCTAGGGAACAGAGCATTTCAAGAAATCAATCGGACATGACTAAAATGTTGAACCAAACAGTGCATTCACGCAATTTTCAAGAGAGTGATAAGTTTGGACAGTGGAAGGAAGATTTAAACAGGGGACTTTTGGATAGGCAAAAGGTCTCTGCTCATGGAATAAAAGATCTTCTATCTTCTCCACCCAAGACAAATGCTCTAAAAGTAAACAAAGATCCTTTGTCTAATTGTCGAACTGTTTCTCAGTTTTTGGGTTCAGTCATTGAAACAGCTTATGAACAAGAAAATATTAATTGCCCACCTTTCTCCTTAGGAAAAAGAGATTTAAAAAATTCAAGTGCCATGCTTACTCAATCTCAAGACAGAAAGAAGATAGTTGAGGATATTAGAGAAAAAGATGGCCGGAATAGATCCATCTATCAGCACAAAAAACCATCTGAATATAACAAGAAATACTCTAATTTATCCAGTAGTGCCTCTTTGGGAATTAGTGACTCTTCATATAAATGTTCACAGAATAATCAAGTCAGAGCTCTCCTAGAAAATGATAAAGAACTACAAACAAAGATGAGAAAATCTTATCAATCACCAAATGCTCCTCAAGTAGATGTTAGGAATGAAAGGTCTCATAAACATTTCGAATCTCTACATGATAAAGTGGCAGAATGTAGTTTGTTTTATGGTAAACCCCTTGAAAGAGATTCTAGTCAACACATTGATGGAAGCTTTTCTTCTGCTAGGCATAGCTTGACTGATCTACTTGTCACTAAACTCATCAAGGGGGACATGCCTGGTGTTGTAAAAGAGACAACAGATTCTCTCAATGGAAACAATCAGCAAAGAGAAAATTTCAGAGCACAGTCAAAAGATACTGGTAAAAATAAAGAAAGAACATGCGAGTATGAGAAAGATAGTCACAGTACAAATGATGATCATTTAGGAAAACGAAACAAGAGGAAAGCCAACAAACCTGAGAATCGAAAGGGTGATCGAACTATTACCATATGTCCCTTAAAGACACCTCCAACTAGACTGGCCATAGAAGACAATCTACAGGGACTAGGTCTCCATTCCATTCAAGCACCAGCAGCTTTCTGCAGTGATCTTCAAGATTTGCCAGACAGACCAATGTAAGTATTAATTTAAAAAAAAAAAACAACAGATAAACATTTAAAGATAAAATTAACATGCCTAGTAGTTGCTTTTGTATCTCTACTCACTAAATGTATAGTTTCTTTTCTATTGGCATTTACAAAGATACACTCATTTGATTTGGGGCACTTGCAAAGTTGAATTCTTATCTGCAGCTGCATTTATTTTTTTTAAAATTTTGTTTAACTCATCATATTGGCCTTTCCAAATTATTTTTTGTAATTAAAAAGAGATGAGGGCTTTTTCTTGTCTCATAGTTTGTTTTTTTTAAATTAAAAAACACTTTTGTCAGACATTAATTAAATTGTGAAATGTAAGAGGCTTAAGTTTCATTGTCATTTGATTAAATAATCAATTATTCTCCAAAATCCTTAACTTTCAATATTATATGGATGTTTTGGTAAGCTTTTGTTTAGGTTTTATTGGTTGCTATTAGTAAATGGTACCAGTCAACCAATATCATTTTAACTCCAAAAGTCACTGCCTCAAAGTTTCATGAATTAGCTGGTTCAATTACATTTACATTACTTTATCATGTTGCTACACTTTAAAAAAAAAAACCTTGCAATAGGACAACTGCTCAACAGCTGAAATATCAAACAACATATATCATTAAACTTAAACAAACTTTTAGGAAAAAGTAGGAAGCTATGTTTAGTTTATTTAAAGACACACATTTTTCAAAAGTGATGATTAAAGATAACATTGAAGATGACCAATCAATGTAAAATATAAGTAAATATTATGGAAACTATTTTACTTATGGACAAATGAGGGAAAAATCCAGTCATCCATTTTAATGAATATGCAATGGTACATAGCTAAGAGATCCTGAAAACTAAATGGTTTCCAAACATCCTCCAAGTTAACTTTAGGTGATTTTGAGGCACCAAAGACATGTTCTGGCATGAGAAAAGCAAAAATGTTTCGTGCTCCTGAATTTGAATAAGAAAAGCCTATTCATTTTCTTTATCACCTCATATGTTATTAAATTAGCAGTGGATCAGATGATGTAGAAGTGCAATATTTGCCAGAGGATAATTCAATTTACCTATCAATCAATGAAAAAAGATTACAGAGTTTATTATAATTATAATGTATTTAACAAAAGAATGCATTTCAATTCATATTTTGTCATCAGCTTTAGTGTAGTTGTTGCTAATTTAATTTTTCATAGTGTTTAATTAAATCCAACTATTTTAAGTATACCAGCAAATCTTTGAATGGTCTGCATTACAGTTTGTCTTTTTCACTAATGTACAAAACAACCCCCTAGTAACTCAAAACTTTTTCACTAGATGTTTTTCCTAAAGTCCTTACTTTTTAATGATATATTAATTGACTGTGGTTGTTGAGGCTCATTATCTGCATGCTTTATTTTGTCGTTGTAGGGAACATGGGGGCAGAGTGTTAAAGGTGGAATCTAGAAGGGTGAGGGTTTCAATTTTTGCTTTATCCATTCTCATCATTCATATCAGTACATTAGCTTTCAACTTTAAGTAACTTCATCTTTTGTTTTTTAAACTGCAACATAACATGGGCTCTGAATAAACTGGATTTAAAGTAACAAAGACTTGAATCAGTTTAACTACAAACCATTGTATTTACTTGCTCATAAGCCTGTTCTTAATAACCCTCTTTAGTCATAACTTCATAACCCCTGAAAAGAGAATAAAGCTCTAAAAACACTATTTTTTAAAAAAAAGATCCAAGCTTTTAAAAATAATTATTATACTAGTTCAAATCAAAGTATTGTGTATAATGAAGTTATTCAGTTCTGTCCGCTAATTAAGTATTTGGTCATCTTACTGAATATTCCAAAAATACGTACAGCTTCTTGCTAAGAAATGCTTGCTCATTTTCTCACATGTTTATTAGGTAGATCTAGCTTTAAATATCAACAAATATTGTTATATTAAAGACCTTAGATTTCAACGGTTACTTTGATCAAATAAATAGGAAAGACTGAGGTTATACTTTAAGAAAGAGGTGGAAAAAAAGACCAGCATCACCATTGTTGTAATCAAATTTTACCATGTCTGAGATTATGCACTTTACTTCATGTTGACTTCAGAAAATTATTTGGTTTTTATAAAGAAACTGAATCAATGCACTCTGAGTAAAGTATGACAAAAAGCTCCATTAAACCACTTTCAGGCCCACCACCCCAAATATTCCCATGAATTTTTAAAAAACTAATATATAAATCTGGTCCTGAATAAACTTATTATGTAAGACTATTTTAAAGATTTTACTTAAACATTTTTACAATTATAAATATAGCCATTAAAACAAAATCTTAACTTTATTACAGATGAATTGGTTTTTTCACTTCACATCAAAATCTTCAGAATTAAATTGATGGAAAATCCTAGCACCTACATATGTTTTTTTTTTTTTAAATACAAAAAATTATTTTTTTTTTTAAAAGGTGGACATTTTTATTTCATTTTATAGAATCCATGTAAATATTATGGATGTGTTGGTCTCAAAGAAAAATCCACTGACAGAACGTTAAACTCAAACTTAACTTTTTATATTTTAGCTTTGTGAACTCTCGCCATTCACCACTTCCAAGCACGTAATTGGGATATGGGAGTGGCGCAGAAAGTCAGTACATGCCTCCAAGCTCCTGGCCTCACAGTCCTTTGGGAAACCTCTTTTGGAAAGACTGCAACAAGAACCACAGTTACGTTTTATGTTGGCTGGAGACCATAAAATGATACTTACCCCAGTCTATGGCCCTCCATCTCATAACAGTCTTGTTGCATGGCTGAAAAAAGGAATACCATCTGAGAGGAAAGAGAAGTTGAAACAGGAGCAGATGCCAGCACCAACAAACACAAGCAGTCTCCTCGATGATCTGCAAGTAGAAGACGGACAGAAAGCTGACAATCCTCAGAACTATTTTCTCAATGATTCAAATAAATCATGTAATTTGATTCAGATAAATACATGTGAGGTGCATTCATCTCAGAAATCTGGAGGAAATGACACGTCTGTAAGTAGAGGAGAAAATAGTCTCTCGAATTCATTAGATGATAGCTCAACTCTTATAGACACAGATTTAGAGTTGAGCTGTATAACTCAAGCAGAAACACCAGCACCAATTGCTTCTCCTGCAGGTACTCTAACTTTGTCAAATCCCACTGTAGTAAATTCACCGCAAGATTCTCAAACAACACCATCCTCAGATGGCCAAGTCATTAAAAGGAAGAGAAAATTAAAGTTTGAGGATAATGGGAGTCAGAGCTCTAGTCAAGAAAGCTCATCGTCTATTCCTAACACACTAGATGAACATTATAGGAAGATGAAAAAAAGATTGATTTCTTATAGAAACTTGAATGAAAAAATGGATCTTTCAGTAACAACAATGAGCAGCACACCCACAAGACGAGGCTCAAATGACCTATTTAATCCAACTTGCACACCCATTAGTTCTCCTCAAGATGAACAAAATAGATCCAAACAGGTCATCTCATCCCTAGGCAGTGAACAAGTAGAAAAACCAGCTGAAAAGTTTAAATCAATTGAAAAGTCTTCAACTTTATTAGAGCCGGTACTTTCAAACGCAGAAAAGCGGCTGAAAAATAGTATTCTGACATCACAGACACAGGTAAGAATGCCCTTACTATTTTGAAATCTTCAGCTCTTGATAAATTACACTAAGTGAAGTGAGAATCTATCTGAAATACAAAAAACAAAACTTCTTTTTAAAAAAATTCAATAATTATACTGCTTAGTTCCTCTTTCTGAGCTTAATAGTAATTATTTTTGTAGCGAAATTTCTGTAACCATGGCTTGGCAACTGTTGAGGTATCTCAGATTGATGGACCAACGCCCAAGAACACATTTGGATTTAAAGTGCCACAGACTCATGTGCAAGATGCTAAAGCACTTCATAAGGTAATGCGTTTTGTTTAAAACATAAGTGTCAGGAGCTACTTTATTTATTTAATGTTTTAATTACTAAATATAGCAGATAATTTCTTTAGAAAATCTTTCTCTTATGATTATGATTACCATTGAAAAAATATAAATTTGTTCAATTTTATTTGATAGTTAATCAGTGAGCTTGATAGCTTATTGAGCTTTAAATCTTTAGTTTATTTATCCACATAAGTTGTTTGGGTATTTTTATGGCAAATCATTATTTCATGTTAAATATGTATCTCTCATCAGTATCAATATGTAACTACTTTAAGTGTGGAGTTGCACATAGAAACAAGAGGAGACTTGAAGCCTGACCCAGAATTTGATGCTATTCAAGCTGTATTCTATTCAGTATTAGATGATATTCCTGCAGACCAAGGCAGGAGGAATGTCAACGGAGTTATCCTTGTAGATAAGGATGCAAAAAGTATCACCACAAAAGGATTGGAAAGGGATACAATATTCAAAGATAAATCACAATCACCAGAAAAATTAACTATGAACTCTGCAAACTCATCAGATTTGCCATCTACATCTAAATATCCAGATTCAGTTGACAATCCATCTACCCCTTGCAAACCACAATCTCAAACATGCACACCCAACAACCCAAGGACCTCTTCAACTCTTCAGTCTGTGTCACGGCCTGAGAGAGTTCAAACTCTGCTAGAGAAATGTGCCGTTGATGATTTAGAAGTAACCTATGTGCAGGATGAAATGGATCTAATCAATACTTTTACCCAGCTTGTTTCTAGGTAAAATATATTTTAGTTTTTATTAAAGAAATCTATTTTTTACAAAAGAAGATTAACAAGTTAGCTCTTTTGTGACACTTAACTAAGGTACCTCGATTGCCTTCTCTCAATACATTTAAGTAAATAAAATTAAATATTATTTCTGTATGCACTAGATTCTAAGTATAAGTAAAGTGGCAAAAAAAAAAAGCAATCGCTTTAGTCCCATGATCATTTTGTTGAAGCAATTATTTTTTTTTTAATGTAGGATTATAAAATTATCTAAACTTATTCAATTACCATATATACTCGTTCTATAGCCCATTTGTTCATAAGCTGACACCCCCCCCCCCTTCCTCTCTTTTGGAAGAGAAAAGTATTAAAAGTTTGTAACCTGCTCGCAAGCTGAGTGAACCCCAAAAATAATAGACTGCGTAAACAAAATGGTCCACAATTTTTTAAAACTGCAAACTAAGTCGGTCATTATGATTGTTTACTTTGTACTACCTATCTTTGTCTTTGTGCTCTTTGTTAGGCAAGTGTAACCGGTAAGCAGTGGGGACAGCGTGTACATTAACTCTTAATGTACCAAAGCGCGGTAATCCGCGGTTTACCTTTTTTTTTTTACCAAACAGCGGTAATGCGCGCCTCGATAGAACTCTCTTTAGAAACAAAATTACAGAAAGAAAAAACTCTTCAGTGCGTGAAAAACGATGTTTTCGACTTCTGGCAATGGCGGCTGTTTCCCTCGCTAGTGTTATCTCTCGATTCGCTAAGTTTTTTTAACAGCTTTTTTTTCTCGAAAATGCGATTTTGCTATACTTTATTACTAAAATAATAGTACTAAACTACAGGTAAAAATAGTTTTAAACTCAAAATAGTCTTTCGGATACATAAAATAATCATTCTAATTCTAAAAGATGTCGTCAGTATGACAATAACTTAAATGGTAATTAATTAACATGCACATTCAAATCTTGTAGAATGTAGAAGGACCTTGATGATCAACAATAACAACATTTATATTCAATTTATATCACCTATGACCCGCTCATAAGCCGACACACCCCCCCCACCCCTTGACACCCCTGAAGAAAAAACTTTTCCCCCTAGATTCTGTCCAAAAGGTCGGCGTTAGACAAGTAAGTTTGCTGCCTATTAAAAAAGAACATTTTCTTACAAAGGTTGGATTTTTGAACTATGTACTTTGCAGCATTCAACCCAAAAGAAAATGTTCATGATAACATTATGGGTTAGTTTCATAGTGATGAAAAATGTCAATAAGTTGTAACCAAAACCCATTTTTTATCTTTCAGCTTTGATCCAGATATTCTTGTTGGATATGAGATTCAGATGTTGTCCTGGGGATATCTCCTTCAAAGAGCTGCACATCTTAACATAGATTTGTGTTCTAAAATTGCTAGAGTGCAAGGTAAAATTTCAGCAATTAAAACTTTTAAATTTATTTCACTTAATGAAGAAACCCTTGTGTTCTATCATGGTGAAGTAGTCACCAAAATGTTAGTTTCTTTGTTAATGATAGTTAGGTCCAATATACTTAGCACTACTCTAATAATTATGTCTTATAGATCAACAAAAAAAAAAAGATTTCTTTTTTATCTAAAACAATGTAACAAATCCATAGTTTTATGTTTAGATTTTTTAAAAGGCTAAATACTATTTTTAATAATCAAGTATTTCAATGAACAAAACTGCTTTAAGCAATTTTTAGTTGACTTCTTATTACTTACATTGATGTATTTTTTTAAAATGATTTATTTGTTATGAATTTTATTATTTTAAATATTACAATTTACATTAAAATTATGTTGTGTCTAGTTATCAATATCATGAAACTGAATCCAGGGTAATAAAAGATCATATAGAATAGGACATGAATAAAGCTTTTAAATAAAATACACAAACAAATTATGTAATCAAAACAATAAATTTGAGATTTATTATTAAACAAATACGACAGTTTACGCTTCGGCTAATGCCTTCATCAATACAATTAACATAAACAATAAACTTACATTATAAGTAATAAAATTATATTTAAATTCTTATGACATAATATATCATAAAATAGTTAAGTAAAATAAAAAAAATCATGTTAAGCCTGGTCCCTTTTGGAATCTAGGACGTGTTAGCGCATTTTCGTATTATGTATCAGTACTTATGTTAGATATCAGCATTATGTAGTTATCAGTAATTGTGTTTAGATTTTAGACATATTTTTATGAATTTTCTTGTGTAATGAATATACCTGAAAAAAATTTATTTAAAAGTCATTTCTTGACATTTTAAAAATTTTTATTTTCTCTTTAATCTAACTACAAGTGGTTTGTGGTCACTGAAATAGGACTCATAAATGAAACATTCTAAATTGTAATCAGCTAATCGCCCAAATACTCCGTCAATTGTTGTTTGAAAGATCGTAGTTGCCAATCTTGGTGAAAGTAGTTGAATGTTGAAGCTTGTTTCGAAAAAGTTTTCAATTTCTGCCCCTGGGCCGCTAAGATCTTGATTGAAGTCACCACAAATGATGACGTAAAACTCTCTAAACTTTTACACATATTCTAATGACGTCAACAACAAAAAAAACTAATACTTTTGATAATACTAAGACTTCCGGCAATGGCGGCCGTTGCCTGCGCCAGTGTTATCTCTCGATTCGCAATGTTTTTTGGTAGTTTTAACGGGGTTTTTTAACGGATCGAGTAACTGAGTGTTGATGCACAAATGGCAGGTCAAGACATACAAAAAACATATATACATCATGGGTCTAGGACTTATGGATGCTGAGATCTAGGGTGATGACAGACGGACGGACAAAACAGGTGCAATAGCGCATTCGACTTCTCGAAAATGCGCTAAAGAATGGGAAAATAACAAATAAAAATGCATTTTAATTGCTCATGAAATTATGGTCTTTACTACAAAAAACAATTAAAACCTAACATTTTTAATTTAAAAACTTTTCTGTTAAAAATATGTAATAGATCATGCAATTTGTGCTCATTTTCAGATGCAAAAGATAACAACCATTTTACAGCTGAAAAGGATGAATGGGGAGCTGATCATATGTCTGAAATACATGTTGCTGGTCGTATAGTTTTGAATCTGTGGAGAATTTTAAGACATGAGGTAAATAATATATTTATATTTTGCCAATACCTCAGGTGTGCAATCCATGCAAACATCAATCCTGGTTAAAGACATAAATTTACTTCTGCGTGGTTACTACTATTTAATATTATTAATGTTAATGTAGCACATTAAGCATATATGCATTGGTGTGACAGAGCAACTCTAGTCTCAAATTAAGTTAAAATTTGTTTGCCATTATTAATAACCTATTGGTATATACATTATTTTTTAAACTTTTTAATTCAAAGTAAAATGTCAAAAAATTTCTCTTTTAGCTCCCTTATAATATCATTTTTCTATCTCTTGAATATTCTTTTTAAATTCTATTTTAACTTATATTATTTTCATCATAGGTGGCTCTCAATCTTTATAGTTTTGAAAATGTTGCCTTCCATGTGCTGCACCGTCGCATCCCTCTGTATTCATTTCGCACTTTGACCAAGTGGTACAACAATAAGACATTTTTACAAAGGTTATAACTTATTATTTTACTTCATCCTCAAATTCTTGATTTTGTCTGATTCTTTTCCCTTGCTAAAATTATGTTTGTTTTTAAAATTTTAAATAAATATTTTTTTAATTTCAAAATTTTAGCAAGCATACCTCTTAGAAATTCATAGGAAATGTCAGTGTAATATTCTGTATTAAAGTATTCATTCCTATTTTTTTTTTTTTGCAATGACATATTTTAGATGGAGAGTGTTTGAACATTACACAGTCAGAGTTAAAGGTCAACTGGAAATTATTGATGAATTAGACTTAATAGGAAAGACAAGTGAATTTGCGCGAGTCTTTGGAATTGAGTTTTATGATGTTCTTGCTAGAGGATCTCAGGTGAGTTGCAATGTTGTTGTTTCTTCTATTATGTTTTCACAATATCATTGAGTTTCAAACAAAATATTTTATTTAAAATATGTTTTTGTTTTTTTTTGTAAATTTGTAATGACCAATTTAAAATTATGATAGAATATGACAGGACTTCACACAACCTTTTAGTTTACAGTTTAATTTTGCTTATCCAAAATTATTATACAGTCAGACCTCACAAAGTCAAACTTACCTAAGTCGAAAACCTCCCTATATCAAATTAATTGTTAGGTCCCTGCCAAATTCCAAAAGACTAATGTATTTTAGATTTCCTTAACTTTTAAAGCCCAATAAGGTTTTTGGTAACCCTCCGCCTCAGTCCCGTAAGAAATTCCTATATTGCGCTCAACTGGTTATGAAATTTTAAAAATTGCTGAAAATGTATTTATTTGATTATTGTCATACTGACTTCATCTTTTAGGATAAGAATGGTTATTTTACGTATCCACATGACCATCTTGAGTTTAATACTATTTTTACCTGTAATTTAGAACTATTATTTTTATAATAAAGTATAGCAATATCACATATTCAACACAAAAAAACCCCATAAAAACTACCAAAAACTTTGCGAATCGAGCGATAACACTAGTGAGGGCAATGACCGTCATTGCTGGAACTGGAATACATCTTCTTTCATGCACTGAAGAGTTTTTACTTTCTTTCATTTCATTTCTAAAGAGAGTTCTATTGAGGCGCGCTTTGGTAATAGAGGCTAACTCAAAGATTTTTAGCTTCCAACCTCCATTAGTCGAATTTCCTTAAGAGTTTGGGTTATTATTCTGGGGTGACTCTTTTTAAAAATAAATATCTTACTTCCCCCATAACAATAATAATAATAAATAATTTATATAGCGCTGTATCCCAGTAGGAAAAACTGGAAACTTTTTGTCAGAGAGAGCCATAAACATCACATATTTTGAACAGTAATTCTGTAAGAGCCATATATAATGTTTAAAACTAAAAATTCAAGTAAATGTGTGCATTTTGTGTAATTTCAACACTAATAGAACAATAATTATCTCTCTGAATCCTTTTCCATAACATTGTTATGCTGTTTTTATATGCAATTAATATGTAGATTAAATGAGTCTGGATAAACTTTTTTTTTCCACTTACGACTATTTGTCTGAGAGCCAAATGCAGCCATGAATAGAGCCACTTCTGGCTCGCAAGCCATGGCTTCCCGACTCCTTTTCTTGCCAGTATGGCTGTTCCCATGCCCCCCTCAATATCAACATTGTCCTTGATTGTTAATGTTGTTGATCCTTCTCGTCCATGAGGGACATCCACTGATCATCATCGACGTCTGCACTTCCTTCTAGAACATAGGCCACCTACTAGAGACCTCCA
The DNA here is from genome assembly GCA_002072015.1 of Radix auricularia. Classification (NCBI taxonomy): domain Eukaryota; kingdom Metazoa; phylum Mollusca; class Gastropoda; family Lymnaeidae; genus Radix; species Radix auricularia. Next base: position 155,693 of record MUZC01002899.1, read on the forward strand.
GGCATCTCTATCCTGGGTCAGTTTCTCCAGGAACTTCCATTCATGGCCAATGCTCTTGATGTCTGCCTCCAATTCTCGGTGCCAAGTGTTTCTTGAACGGCCTCTTTTCCGTTTACCCTATGGGTTCCATTTCAGGGCTTGCCTTGTTGTATTAGAAGCAGGTGTCCTTGATTAATCTGCGCCTATTACGCCATTTTCCTTAACTCAAAAACTTTGTAAGTCGACTTAACCCATTCAATACATCACAATTTTTTAAGGTTACACAGTAAAATTTTAGGCTAAAAAATCCATTCCACCTCATGATTTTAAACTGAAAATTTCAGCTTTACTTTTTATCAAAACTATATCATGATGTATATGAAAATTTAGGTAATTGAAAAAGGAATACGTTTCTACTATTAAAAAGTAAGACAAAATTACCCAATGAAACCTTTAGGGATATTATTACACGTTAATGTAAAAATAAAAAGGAAAAAATTTTTTTTTGCTGTACTCACCAGCTCATAAATCATGTAACAATAATCCAATAAAGTTCATATTTCAAAGAAATAAGTCTTATCATATATCTAAAACAACTGGAAAGTTTCATTGCAATATCTCCAGACATTATCAATTTATGATTTTTTTCCCATGACGCGTTTCAATTTTAACAAAAAATTAACTCTTAATGTGCCAAAGCGCAGTAATCCGCGGTTTACCGTTTTGTACCAAAAAGCGGTAATGCGCGACTCGATAGAACTCTCTTTAGAAACGAAATTACAGAAAATAAAAACTATTCAGTACGGGATGTATGATGTATTCGACTTCTGGCAATGGCGGCTGTTTACCTCGCGAGTGTTATCGCTCGATTCGCGATGTTTTTTGGAAGTTTTTACGTTTTTTTTTCGAAGATGCGATTTTGCTAGACTTTATTACTAAAATAATAGTACTAAACTACAGGTAAAAATAGTTTTAAACTCAAAACGGTCTTTCGGATACATAAAATAACTATTCTTATTCTAAAAGATGACGTCAGTATGACCATAATAATAAAAATGGATTTAACACAATTTTTTAAATTTTATAACCGGTTGATCGCAATTCGGGAAATTCTTATGGTACTGAGGCGGAAGTTTTCCGAAAACCTTATGGCACATTAAGAGTTAACAATAAAATAGTAATGCTTTATTATTACACTTATATTTACTAAATCGTAAATTTTCGTAATCACAGTCGACACTGAGTCTTCAAATTTATCGTCTTTTGAAATTGATTTGTCCATTCAAATCAATTTATTTGCTTGATCATCAGTTATAGATAAAGAAATTAATAGATTAGTACTAGGATTAGTACTCAATGAAGCCAATCCAATCAGCTGTTTTTTTGTTTACAAACTTTTTTGACTGAAAAAACAAGCACAAAATACACTAAACACGGTCTAATCCTTTCAAAATTGCACACAACGGAAGTTGAAACTCTTCTGAATCGAAGTTTTCTAAGCTATTAATAAAATAGTTTAATGGAAAAGCCTGATTACTAATAAAATGAAACAAACCATCGGTGACGCAGTGAGTGGCTAAACGTACACTGGTGAAATCACATTGACGCAGGGTGCGGCGTAACATATTAAATGGGTTAAAGAGCTCCGACTGTAAAAAGAAACTGATTTGATTATGAATTTTTATAAATTTTTTTCATTAAAAAAAAAAATAAATATAATTAATGATTTGTTTAAAAACTCACATACAAAAGCTACTGAAAATGTTGAGCTGGTTTTATAAAAAGGTTATGTAAGTTTATGAGAATTTTTTTTTTAAAGTAGTGGATTTCATGTTGTTGGGCAAAATTTTATTATTATAAAAAAACTAATAATGTTTACAATAATAATTTCATTTTTAAGAATATTTTTATATTTGTTTTTTTTTTTTAATTAACAGATCAGGGTAGAATCCATGATGCTACGCATAGCCAAGCCTTTAAATTATGTTGCTGTTTCACCCAGTGTTAATCAGAGAGCACGTCAAAGGGCCCCTGAATGCATTCCACTTAATTTAGAGCCAGAGTCAAAATATTATACAAGCCCTGTTGTGGTTCTTGACTTTCAATCATTATATCCATCCATTATGATTGCTTACAACTACTGCTTCTCGACCTGCTTGGGCAGATTAGATTTTTTGGAGAACGCTCAGTAAGTTAATGATAAATATTTTACAAATCTTTTTGTGTTTTCTAGATATCCACTTACTTTCAAAGTGAATTGATATAAAGAATAATATAATAAATGCATTCGCAAGAATTACATTACTTGGCAATATTTTGTTTCAGTGAAGGACCCTTTGAGTTTGGCTGCACAACATTAAATGTCAAGCCTGGAACACTAAAGGTTTTTTATATTTAATTCTTTTACCGTAGATACTAATTCTGTAGCCTGTTACTATATATACTCATTCTATAGCCTGTTCGTTTATAAGCCGACACCACCCCCCTCTTTTAGAAGAGAATAGTATAAAAAGTGTGTATCCTGCTCGTAAGCCGACCCCAAAAAATAATAGGACAGCGTAAAGAAATGGTGCACATTTTTTTAAACTACAAGCTAAATCGGACATTAAGATTGATTACTTCTGTTTAGGTTGAAGAACAAAGCGATTTGAATAACAGAGAAGATGGATGTCATTTTAATAGCATTTGCTATTGATGATCTACAATAACAACACCGATAGTCACTGTACATTTTATTTTTTTAAAAGTCAGCTGTAGAATGAGTATAATTTAGAAAGATGGTATATTTTAAAAATCAACTTCTTAATTGTTCAAATACATATTTTGGGGTTGGCTATTTAATCTCAATATAATCTGCATGTAGAGAATGTAACAAAAGTCAAAGAAAATAGAATAGTTCATTTTATTTGTAACTTTTTGGCGTCTGGTCTATATTTAGAAAGTAAAAGAACAAGTGACAATATCACCCAATGGAGTAGCATTTGTTAATGCATCAGTTCGCAAAGGAGTATTACCAACGTAAGTTAACTAACTTGCTTCTGAAATGTATCTACATAATTATCGCATGGTTACATTATTTGTATTGTATAAACATCTTTAAATATGTATGATTAAAATATGGAGGGATACTTGGCAATTAACTATTTTTTTAAATTGTGTAAAGAGAAGCATTCAAAATAATTGTTTCCTTTCATATGTTGAAAACTTAAAATTTAATTTACAAAGGCTTTTACTGTAATCATTTTTTTAAAATATTATCATTTTACTAACGAAAAGCTTAATCCAGTTCTTATAAGATCTTCAGGCAATGAGATAAAATGTACCGGCAAGCCCCATGTAGCATGGATGAGGCAGGTTGACACATCTTTTTAAAATAGTAATTTGGATGTTGTTTGTAACAGGATATATTTATTTTCATTTAGGATGGTTGAGGAAATCCTCAACACAAGATTAATGGTTAAGAAATCAATGAAGGCTTACAAAAATGATAAGGTGAGTGTTTCTATTATCTCATTTTTAAAAACCTTTGTTATTTTACTCTCCACTAGCAACTCTTATTCATTTAAATAATTGTACCATAAATAATTTATTACTTTATATTTCCCAAAATTTGAAAAACCTGTCGCTTAATTTTTATAGTGCATTAAATAACTTTTTACAGTTGTAAGATAAATTATATTGGATGATTTAAAATCATATGTGCGAGTTAAACGCTTATAAAAATGGTTGATCTTAAATATATTTATATTGCCTAATATTAGGATTTATTGAGGCAGGTCGGGAATAAATGTATGTTGTATAAAAAAAGCTGATGATAATCTAGTGTGAATGGAGCTTAGTAGTAAATAACTTACATTTCATAAAAGAAAACTTTGAATCATCCTTTTAACATTTTATTCCATCAGAAACTTTAAGCACCTGTGATTTGTATGTGTATATATATATATTTCAGATTTTAACACGTATGCTTGATGCACGCCAACTTGGTCTGAAGCTCATAGCAAACGTAACATATGGTTACACTGGCGCAAGCTACTCAGGACGAATGCCTTGCATAGAAGTAGGAGATAGTATTGTAAGAAAGGCTAGAGAAAGCTTAGAAAGGGCCATTGAGCTTGTGAGAAATACTCCTAAATGGGGAGCCAGTGTGGTTTATGGTGACACTGACAGGTAGGGATGTTACTAACTTTATATAAACAAACATTCTAGTTCTTTTCAAAATTTTATCAAAGTTCATATTTAGGGGTGAAGCAAACTTTGTTTTCTTAATTTTTATTCTACTAAGATAAATATATTAAAATGTATTTAATTCTGTTTTTATTTTTTTTTTTACTAGTAAGTTAGCCAAATAAAACTCATAAAATTATTGAGCATGTAAGTGTACTATAATATGATCACAATAGTCCTAGATTTTTTAATACATTTTTTTTACCCTGGAGCTTGCCTATATCATTAGGTCAGTTGTCTTACGTTATACCAAAGATCATTGAACAGCTTACCAAAAAAGGGCTATTTAAAACCTGTCTGCATTTTCTCAAAACTTTTGTAATAGTCCACCAACATGATTAACCATCAGGGCAGCCTCAAACCTTCACCAACCACAAGTTTTGAAGATGTGGGCAGACAGCTCAAGGATTAATTTTATATGATCCGTAATACAAATTTATGTTAAAAAGTTGTTTTTTTTTCTAATATCTATTCATTGGATTCTCCATAACAGCATGTTCATACACCTACCTGGTCGCAGTAAAGATGAAGCTTTTAAAATTGGACAGGAAATAGCTGATGCTGTCACTGCCATTTTTCCAAAACCCATGAAACTTAGATTTGAAAAGGTACTGCACAATTTTTAAAAAAATTATTTACTTTAAAAAAAACTGTTCTAATCAACCATTGCCATTACCTCACTTCTATAATTATGCACAGATATTTTAGATTCTGCTTGCTAGTCATGCTTTAAAAAATATTTCATGATGCTCAAACATTCTTATGTTAGGTTTATCTTCCGTGTGTCTTGCAAACCAAGAAACGTTATGTGGGATTTATGTATGAATCGGCTGACCAGAAAGAACCCGTATTTGATGCTAAGGGAATTGAAACTGTTAGAAGAGATTCATGCAGTGCTGTTTCTAAGGTAAATAAATTTCAGTTCAAAGTAAAATTTTTAAAGACTGAATTCTGCAGTAATTTTTTTTTTTTTTTTTTAACTGTTGCCTCCACTAACATTTTATTTGTTTAAAAAATAATTTCCGAAGCTGTAAACTTATTTAGTGGTGCAACTGAAATATTGTAGTTTGGTTCCTTATATGTTTTGAAAAACCTTTTAATATTTTCCACAGATTTTAGAACGTTCCATCAAGGTTTTATTTTCCACTCATGATCTCTCTCGTGTCAGGGCATATGTTACTCGTCAGCTTCATAAACTTCTCGAGGGCAAAGTTGGCCTCATTGATTTGATCTTTGCTAAAGAGTTCCGTGGTACAATGGGCTACAAGCCAGGTGCTTGTGTACCTGCATTGGAGATTGCCAGGTTGGTTTTATCTTAACAGATAATAAAGTTTTTTTTAAAAAAAGCATTTTTCTAATTAGAATTTTATCTATTTAAAACACCAAATTTAGCCCCTCAATGTTCAGGATTTTCTGTCTTAAGATCCATCTAAAGAATTTTAATAAAGATTCACCAAACGGTTTAGGAGGGAGTGCATCATGTTTTGATGTAAAGCTATAATTTTTAAACCAAGCAAATAGAGTGTGTTTTTTTTAATGTATTAGGTTTGTTAAAATGTATTTTCAGTTATGAGTACAGCTTAACCTTAATAAAATGAAGTTAATCAATTTGCACTTATAGTAAACTATAGAAGAATTCCTCGTCTTCAAAGACATCTTAACTAAATTACCTAAAACTGTGACTTTAAACTTGTCATAATATTTTATCTTATTTTATTATTTACATTATCAGACGACTCAAGTCTTTTCATTATTTAATTACTATTGACAGGAAACGTTTGAGAATAGACCGTAGGTCTGAGCCTCGAGTTGGTGAGAGAGTGCCTTATGTCATTATCCATGGTAGTCCAGGTCTACCCCTCATTCAGTTAGTTAGGGAGCCATGGGAACTGGTCACCGACACAACACTCAGGCTCAATGCTAATTACTACATTACCAAACAGATTTTACCTCCTCTGGATAGACTCTTTTCTCTTATTGGAATCAATGTATTCAAATGGTAAATTGTCATTTTATCATTTCTATGCTTTTGTGGCTAACTTCTTTGATCAACTTATTACCCTTAACATTTACCTCTGTCCTTGAATAGCCTGAATTTGTATTATATTTATTTTATTGTAAATAATAAATACACATTTTGTATAATCCTTCTAAAATACTCGGTCTTCTGGTAAAAATTTGCACAAACCTGACAGAAGCAACTAGAATTTTATGTTCATAAATACATACTTTTAACTTATTTTATTCTTAGTCTAATGTATAGTCATTAGATAAAAAGTTTCTCAAGAGACAGTTGTCTTACCATATTACTTCTTTTAACTTAGGTATAGTATCATGCCCAAAGTGGTTCGAGTGGGACATTTGATGGGAACAGCCCAATTAACAGCTAAACAGGTTTGTATTTCTCTCGACCTTAAGTTGTCTCTAACCATTTTTAACTGCATCAAGTTAACTCTTAATGTACCAAAGCGCGGTAATCCGCGGTTTACCGTTTAGTACCAAAGAGCAGTAATGCGCGACTCGATAGAACTCTCTTTAGAAACGAAATTACAGAAATTAAAAACTATTCAGTGCGGGATGAACGATGTTTTCGACTTCCGGTAATGGCGGCTGTTTACCTCGCAAGTGTTATCGCTCGATTCGCGATGTTTTTTGGAAGTTTTTACGTTTTTTTTCTTCGAAGATGCGATTTCGCTATACTTTATTACTAAAATAATAGTACTAAACTACAGGTAAAAATAGTTTTAAACTCAAAAAGGTCTTTCGGATACATAAAATAACCATTCTTATTCTAAAAGATGACGTCAGTATGACCATGATAATAAAAATGGATTTAACGCAATTTTTTTAATTTTATAACCGGTTGATCGCAATTCGGGAAATTCTTACGGTACTGAGGCGGAAGTTTTCCAAAAACCTTATGGCACATTAAGAGTTAATAATCCCTTTTATCCACATTTTGAATCATTCCACGGCAGTATTATAAATGTTGTGTCTTTCATATATGATGGAAATTAAAAAACTATTACTTAAACGTTTAAAGCCCAATAAGGTTTTCTGTAAACTTCCACCTCAGTCCTGTAAAGATTTCCCATTTATTGCAATCAACTGGTTATGAATTTTTAAAAATTGCGGAAAATGAATTTATATTATTATTGTAATACTGACTTCATCTTTTAGGATAATAATGGTTATTTTACTTACTCAAAGGATCGTCTTGAGTTTAATACTATTTTTACCTGTAGTTCAGTACTATTTTTTTTAAAGTGTAGCAAAATTGAGTCTTCAAACAAAAAAAAGATTGAAAAAACTACCACAAAACATCGCGAATTAAGCGATAACACTAGCGAAAGCAAACACTGCCATTTCTGAAGTCAATTAAAGCTTCTTTCACTAAATGAAGATATTCTACTGTCTCTGATTTTATTACTGTCGAGGTGAGCTTTACCGCACTTTGGGATTAGAGACAAGGCCCACATTACCACGCTTTAGGGCATTAAACATTAATTAACATAGTGACTAATTGAACTCCTCTGTAAATAACTCGGATAAAATTTCCAAGTGTGTGCTTGATTAACGTTTAATGCCTCAAAGCGTTGTAATGAGCGCATGTCCCCTATGGCCAAAGCGTTGTAAAGCGCACCTCAATAGCACTCTCTTTAGAAACATAACTACAGAAAATAAAAACTCTTCTGTGCGTGTTAAAAGGTGAATTTGACTTCCGGCAATGGCGGCCGTTTCCCTGGCTAGTGTTATCGCTCGATAAGTTTTTTGGTAGTTTTTAAAGTGTTTTTTTTTTGAAGATGCGATTTTTCTATACTTTATTATAATAATAAACTACAGGTAAAATTAGTATTACACTCAAGACAGTCGTAAAATAATCATTCTTATCCTTAAAAATGAAGTCAGTATGTTCATTTACTAACTTGAATTCTTATCAAGTTCATTACTTAAATGTATAGTTGTCAAATAATCTTAATGCATCACCTTCACTATTGTTTAGAAGCTTAGTTGCTGGTGAGTCATCTCCAGTTATAAATTTGAAATTCCACATAAAAACACAAGAGTCCAAAAATTAATTTGATAAAAATAGTGTTATATATAATTTAACCCTACTGGTACTGACCTACTTTTTTCCTTTTTGCAATAAATACATTAAATATCAGATATTTTGCTAATTATTCCCCCAGCCCAGACTCTTTGGAATGTGTCAAAATTTGATAGGTTTGCAAATTATTTTGTAACTTACACTTTTTTTTGTTTTTGTTTTGAACAATTGATAATAACAACATGAAGATAATCATCTGTGCAGAAAGGGATAAGAATGTTAATAAAACAATGGGCTTTTTTGGGTTCACTGGCTATTTCCTTAAAAAAAATCTGAGTATCATGGAGAGTATTTCAGATATAAAGTTCATGTAAATGTATTGTTGAGAACATTGTTCCCATCATTAATTGCAACTAATTTTTTAAAACTCTCTACAGGGCACCATTTCTCAGTTTTTTGCAACTACAAATTGTCCTGTGTGTGAAATCCAAACAAAAAAGGCCATCTGTGATGACTGTAAAAAAGATCCACAGCTAGTTGCATGGACGCTGACGGCCAAGATTCATGACTGTGACAGGACCTATAACAAACTGACTCAGGTTTGTTTGTACATTTCATTCCATTACATGCTTAATAATACATTTCACCATAATACAGAAGTAGTTAAGGATTTATTTAGATAAAATACAAAATACACACACAATTGTGTTATCAAACAAACAAAAAAAAACATTTTGGCTTATTAGCTGAACACGTTGACTTTTGTATTAGTTAATTAATAAAGCTTTCATTTATTATCTTATCTGTTAGAGATGCTCCTACTGTACAGCAGATTATTGTTAATTTATTGTTTCATTACACAATTTGTTTGTTTATTTTGTATTTTATTTAAAAGCTTTGTCGTAGCACTTTTCTATTTGATGTATTAATTGAGATAACAAAGGTTAAATTTTTTTAATATTATAGCCTTAAGCTAAGAAGAAATACTTTGATGTTTATTTTTTTTAAAGTGGCAAAAAAAAAATGATGTTGATCTTTTCCAGGTGTGTCACACTTGCCAAGGAATACAAGATAGTGAACAAAGTTGTGTCTCCTTAGATTGTCCAATATTGTTCCGTCGTAACCTGGCCAAGCTGGATCTCTCCAGAGCTGACAACCTTCAACAAACTTTGAACAAGTATCTACAGTTCTGAAGAGAACCTGGAATGAATGTTATGGATGCTTTTGACAGTGTTTGTTCCAGTGCTGGATTCAAGAGATATTTATTTTTTATTTACTCAATGCTGTTTTGTTCATTCAATCCTTTTGAGCTTTACTTTAATAATAGCCATGCTTGGAGACTAGAAAAATGTGTTTTAATGAGTTTAGTGCCTGGTCATAAATATACAAACTTACACATACAGCAGGGATTAATGATACTTTATATATCATAGCCTAGATCTTTTAGGGTTCAATAGGAGAACTATCTACTTAATACTTTGTCATAATTATCAAGTTTATTCTTCAAAGGTACATGTGTTATTTCATAATATGATTGATGTTAAATTTAATGTAAATGCATAATAAAAATAACTACTGCCTGCTTCTTAATTACTATTCACACAAAAAAAAACATGTTTCATGCATATCATAACTGACTTTATGTTAAATGCTCAAACAAATAATAACCGTGCAATATAATTCAATGTTGTGCTGCCTTTAGTGGCCATTTCGGCAAAGTTATAAACATTTATTTTTTAAATCTAATTCTTTTGTAGAAATTATATTTATTTGTATTAAAATGTTTCAAGATTAAATTCTCATATTATTTGTTAGTATTTCTTTTTTTAAAAGGTGCTAGATTTTTATGACTTTCATTCATTTGATAATAAATAATCATTGGACATAATACTGGACATGAAAAGTACCTTGAATATGCCTCTCTATGTTGATCTAAGTTGTTGTATTTTCCTTTTAAGTAAACTTTAATTACTGTTGTATAATCATCATAAAGAATGTTTTAGAACACTTTGAAATGGGTCATTTAAAATGTCTAGCAAACTTTGTTGTTTTTTTAGCTACTGTAAATCTTGCTTTGAATTCATTTTTTCGATATTTTATATACTAGCCTTAATTATTCAATATATAAGTAAAAGAACATTTGAAAGCACAATTTTTCTATGTAAATTAGCATTTATATGGATGACCAAAGATGACTGTCTTTAAAATGTGTTGTGAGCTTTGAATAAAATTGTCTGCATATAAATCATTGTACTATCTGAGATGCATTAAGTTTTCTTAATATATTATCACAAGTGTAATTAACTTAATTTTAAGACAAAAATTAGTTTTTAAAAAAAATAATTTTTAGACTTCTGTCAAGGAAATGTCTTAGCAAATCTTTTGATTTTTGTTCATTTACAAAATTCCCCATGCTTAGCCCTTCTTCATTAAATATTTTTAATTCCGCATCTAAGTTAATAATATTATTAACATGACTGAATTTGAATCTTAATTTAGATTTATGGTAATCAATTTTAATAAAACAAATTTTTTTTTGTTGTAACATCCATATTTGTAATAAAATGGGGACAAAATTTTATTATGTAATATCTTTGTGCAATTATTTTTTAGTTACAGATAAAATTTTGTAATCTTGAAATGTATATGAATGAATTGCAAAGTTCAAGAACTGTTATTGCTATAAGTATATGTCAAATTTTCTGTTGAAATATTCCACCACAGGACATGTGTTGGTGACTTGTATAGTGTTGAACAAAATCCTTGAATATATATTTTGTATTTTCTTGTCTCTGAGTTGTGTAAATATAATAGACAGTGGTTTACAAGTCAAAAGCATTTATTGTCATTAGCTGCTGAGATGTCTGCTGTACATTTCTCTTAACTCTCAGTTCTAGCACAATTAAAATAACCTTCATTTATTTGTAAAAAAAAAAAAAAAATGTTTTTTTTAAAAACTGCAGATTTGTGTGATTTCAGATCTGCCATCTCTTCAACATTTACATTTTTCACTTATCTAGCAGATCATGTGTATGTATATATGTGGTTACGAATGCTTTTAACGAATCATAAGACACTTTGAATATTTGTTCTTTTTTTCAATGTACATGTAAATTTTAATGTCTTGTCTAATTTTGATTACACTTATGTTTTCATAAAATTCTAAATACACTTTGATGTAATTATAATTATATATTTGTGTTATTGCAGATTATAATATAGAAGAATTTGTTTAGTCTACTCTAGTATCAATGTGAACATTTTTATACAATATTATATGATGTAAAAATAGGGAATTCATAATTTCATTGTGGAAAGGTTTTTTTTAATTCTTATCTTTATTAGGTAAAGAGGAAAATATATAATAGGATAATTAATAAAACAACAATTCTGATTCTACTATAAAGTTTTCCACAAATTATTTAAGGAAAAGTTAAAAATCACTAATAAAAATTTACATTAATTTTTAAAATTAATTTTTTCCATTCTTATCCTTATATCCAGGGTATACACTTTGAAGCATGTTCATCAATTTTGTCTTTACTTTAAATATATGTTGTCTCCTTCATGTTGGTTTTGATAGATCTGACTATAATTATCTTAGCTGTAAACAAGTTGTTTTCTGTGTACAGTTAGCCTCTTGAACAGTCATCAAATTTGTTGCATCACATAATCATTGTTACTTTTGAAACATACAAAAAAACATGAATCTGTACAAATAAATAAATATATTATTTAGAAACACATGGCTTTAACTTTATTGTATTTTAGCTGTAGACTCCACAGCTTTTATTAAATATACTTTGTATAAATTTTAAAACAACAAAATAATAATAAATTGATCATTTAAGCAACTGGGCTCACAGTGCTGTACAAGAAAATTGTAACACACACAGTTATCAATTCATTCAGTGTAAAACATAACCAAATATTGACATTAAGGTGCATATAAGCTACATTTATCTTTTAAAGAAATGTTTGAATTGTTTAATTAATTTTGAAAGTAAAGTTGGAAGAGATCTGTTTTTAGTGCATTCTTGGAGTCATTAGTAGTTAGAACACTGCAAATGTGTAGTAATAGAGAATTTCATTGCTTGCGGCAACAAAACAAAAAAAAACCTTCTGCAAATGTTTTAGTTTGAGAAGTTGTGACAGAACAGACAGGTTGTAATCAATTCGTGCTTATATTGGGAGCCAATGAAATGAATAAAGTAGCAGAGTATGTGGTTAAGCTACATTTAAATACTTCAATAATGTTCATAGTTTAAAAAAATCAAAAGCCGCTGTATGAACTATTCCATCTGTTTCAATGCTTGGGTTGTACTCTTTCTTTTGCTGCTGTTTGTTTTTCCGTCATGACAAGGACAATGACCATAGCGAAATATTTTCAAACAATGATCTCCCACAATACTAAATTCAACAACTACTAAATGTCCTTCTAATCCAAGTGCTAAAGAGTAAATGTTACCAACGTCATCTGTTGGTTTTAGGACCTGTTGGAGATTGATTTAACAAAATTTCGAAATTTCAATAAATTAGTCTTAATAAATCCAATAATTAATTAAAGAAAATATATTTAAAAATTTAAGCTACACTTTTATCTGTACAAATAAATAAATAAATATTTTAGAAACGCATGTCTTTATTGTATTTTAGCTGTAGACGACCAAATATTGCACAGCTCTTGTTAAATATATTGTTTATCACTATATAATATAGGGTTGGGCAAACTGTGACCCACTACGGAGTTTTATGCGCCCACAGAAGCCTGCATTAAAATTTAAAGAATCAATAAATTTATGTTTAAGACGGATGTTTGTAATTGAATCAGGACCAAATTTTGGTTTGGTGCGGCCCCTTGATGTGTTACTTCTCAGCCCTAAAACGTTTGCCCAGACCTGGAATAATACAATAATAAACTCTGGCCTATTTTGCCAAAACTCCAAATTTAAAATATATTTTTTTAAATCAAAAACCTCTTTATAATTTAATAAGAAGTTTTAAAAAAGACTATTAAAAGAAAAATTACATTTATGCTTGGGCTAAAGCAAACGATGTACTTATCCAGACATGTTTATTAGAAAAAAAATTCTGCTAACCTCACAAAATTTCATAAAGATTGAATAAATTTACAATTGTATCAAGAGAATAGTGGTCTTACGTGAAATATATTGTTTAAAAAAATTGTTTTTGTTTTTAATTCACATGAAAGAAGTTTGTATCAAAATAAGTCATCATCTGATAAAAAAAAATGTTAAGCTTTTTATTAAGTTAATTGGGAAATTGGTTTCACTTTAACTCAATGGTGTAGCAGGACCAATATAATGTGAGGATAAGTAATTTTATAGAGAACTACTATATGAACATGGTCTATCAAAATTGTCATAGCTAGATATATTTTCATCAAACCAAGTTTCATAAACAAACTATTTTATCATTAAAGACTTAATAAAATATCAGAACAGCGTGACCTATAACCTACCTGTTTTTGATGACATATGTAGGAGTTAAGTTTCATTTTAAATATTTTATTTAACAACATTTACTACTGAACATTTTTCTGACAGCCTTTGAATTTGCACAATTACATCAATCAATCTTTTATTTTTTGGTCAACAAATGTGACTTACTTGATGCAAGAATCTTCCAGTGTCTGTGTACAAATTAACGGTGTGGTTAAGTGTGTCAACAAGAAGAATTTGCCCGAGTGGAGTCAAACAGATGCCCCCTGCCGCCACATCTAAACCATGGGTCGGGCTGTTAGGCTTAAAATATCCTAAACAGTCTCCGTTGGGTGAGTACTTGTAGATGAGGCCATCCTCAGTATCACTTACTATTATCTGAGGGAAAGATTAACAAATATTAGGAAGGGGTCTCTGCTTTATATAAAGTCTCAGATTTTGAATTTCATGTTTTTATCAAATATTTAAAAAGAAATTAATTGAAGTTTTATGTTTATCGTACTATCACAAATTTAATGTTTTATAATGATCATAAATAACTATGACGTAATCTTTAACAAGCCATGAACAGGTGATAATTTTGATAGGTAAAATAGCTGTTAAAAAATGTGTATCAACACATCGTAGCAATGGAGATTTCATTTTAAATATAATATAAGAGAATTTATCAATTTCAAATTTCCTAAACAAAGCTCCATTTATATTGTAAGACAGGGCTGCCCAAAGTCCGGAATGTGGGCCAAATACAGCCTGCATTTAAGTTTTAACTGTCCCGCTGCATTGTCTTAATAATTAACTGCCTCTTGGATATTTTCTGTAACAACAACATTATATTTATCAGGATAGTCTAAATAAAATAGATGTATTGAGTACCAAAAAAAAAGTCAAATTTATGTGAAAATCGATATCTTACTTTTTTACCAATATGAGTATTTATTACAAAAAGCTGATGCATTTATTTGCTTTTAGGTGTACAAAATTCGATGTTGTTTGATAGCAACAAGTTATCTCATAATGGTATTTATTTATGCCTACCCTGAAAAGGAAATAATGTGGTGTTGTGTACATAACATTTTTTCTTATCACATTTGACTCAACATTTTTGGCTCTAGTTATATTTCAACATATATTATTTATTTGATCTAAGCTACTCAGTGTAAAATAAAAATCTTTATTCTATAATTTGGTCATCATTTATCCAATTGTTATCATTCAAATAATGGAATAAGACATTTATAGTCTCAAAATTCAAGATTGCATTGCCCCACTTTCCTCCCACAAAATATCACTCTTAAAAATGACAAACAACAACAAAAAATGATTTAGACAGTTATATATCATTTTAATTTATTCTCTTGATTTGGTACGCTCATACTTTTACCTCAAACAATCTGGCCCACTTTGCAAAAAGTTTGGACACCCCAGCTGTACGATAATCACCAAGATTTTATTCAATATTAATTGGTATTTATTTATAAATAATATATATTTGTCAAGACAAACTTACAGTAGAGTCATATGACATTGTTATGTGCAGACCACCACTTTTTGACTTTTTCTTAGAGCCTACATGAAAACTTGACTTGACCTCCCTTTCATAAGAGTCAAACAAGATGACCTTTTTTGCTGTTGTTGCTATGGCAATGTAAGATTCTCTGTCACATCCCAAGCTGAGGGGCTCATCAGACAGTTGTAGTAAATATTTAAATTTGAAATCTTCAGATAATACCTGGAATAAGCCATTTCACTTTTTATCAACTTTGAATAGATGTTATACAACATATTATGTAAATAAATCCTTTTTGAAATAAAATCAGTGTCTATACAAAAATTTTCCCATAACAAGACATGATTTATTTAAAATCATAGTGTTAATATTATTTTTAAATGTATAGTAATGGAGTACCAACTGGAAATTAGTTAAATGTCTTCTTTTTATTTAAATTGTAGCATTATGTTCTGCAGGATGGGAATATTACATCTCTTAATAAATCAAAGATAATTGTTATACATGCTAGTAGTTTGACTTATTGAGGACAAGTTTGAGAAAATTATTTCATTTTAATGTAGTAGTGTGCACACCCACACCGCGCCGCACCACGTGCATCGCACCGAGATGCACTGGTATGAAAGGAAGGAGAGGGAGAGTGACGGTTGAGTGTGCGATAGGATGTTTACTTTGGTGTTAAAATAAAAGCTGTTTAACTATAAAAGCACTGCTTTAGTCCCACATTACTAAACCTGTTTTACTTAGCCACCTCTCGGCTACAGTTTTGGCGCTGCGAGCAGGGTACAGTGAGGATAGTTTGTGCTAAATAGTGAAGTGTTTGAAATTCTTACGCCATGGAACAAGTAGAGCAGTTACAGTTCACAAGACCACCCAAGCTACAAAAGTTCACGGGTGATGGCGGAACGGAGCAGTTCGTTAAAGAGGTACGTCTGCTACTACATCTACAGCCTGTGCCTCCAGCCTCAGCTGTCACCTGGATCCTGGGTGCCCTGGAGGGGCGTGCCCGACAGGACATCCTAGATCAGGCACCGTCAGACATCAACACCCCCGATAAACTGCTGCAAATCATAGTGGAGAAATGGGGTGAGCAGAGAGATGCAAGCACTCTCACAGCAGCGTTCTACCGACGTCAACAAGCCCTTGACGAGAAAGTTGATGACTACTCGGCGGCGTTAAAACGTCTGTTCGAACTGGCGAACTCTGCACGACCAGGTATTTTGGCGGACGACATGCTCCGAGATACCTTCATTCAAGGTCTTCAGCCGACCGACCTACGTCGTGATGTAAGGGCATACGCCAGATTACACGCTGGCAGCTCGTTCGACGACATCCTAAAGGAGGCCCAACGTTGCGGGAGAGAGGACTCCTCCGATG
>MUZC01002899.1:173556-200658 GCA_002072015.1 Radix auricularia
GGGATAAGGCAGCCTCCTCAAGCCAAGCCACGAAGATCCCGTATGCTGCAGTCTTTAAACAATGACATGATACCATAACGGTATCTTAACATTGACTTTTAGATTTGTCTTCAGTTTTTACATTGATGTTCTTTAAAACTATGTTAGATACATATACATGTCAAAACATATAATTTAGTGCCCTCTACCTATGATTTTATACACATATTAGTTTTGTCTCTAGGTACTACTCTTATCAAATAATGCAGTGACAAATGTATAACATTTATTATTTTAACTATTATAAATTTTAGTTGTAGTTTACGCCAGCGAGGGCGCTGGGATTCAATGGCCGGGGGTGAATGTAGTAGTGTGCACACCCACACCGCGCCGCACCACGTGCATCGCATCGAGATGCACTGGTATGAAAGGAAGGAGAGGGAGAGTGACGGTTGAGTGTGCGATAGGATGTTTACTTTGGTGTTAAAATAAAAGCTGTTTAACTATAAAAGCACTGCTTTAGTCCCACATTACTAAACCTGTTTTACTTAGCCACCTCTCGGCTACATTAAAATATATTATTTCAGTGAATTGTCCAGTATCACTTTGAAATTGGCAGAGCAGTTAGCAAAAAGAACTGCAGTACAGAGGCGTCACACCAATGTGTAAAATTCTGTATGTTCCCATTGTTCTGCCCTGGCAGACTCAGAGGAGGTTTATGGGCTAAGTAATGAGGGGGTGACACCATGAGCTATCACACAGGGTGACACCAACCCCAGTGACTCCTCTGCTCCAGTACTTATTTCAGTATTATGTCCAACAACTACAAGCACAACTACAAGCACAATAACTACAGGGAAAAAGAGAAACTTGATTGATTAGGAGGCTGTCATTAATATCTGTAAGCAAGTTAGTGAACGTTGCCTACTGTCTTCTATCAATCTGTTAATCAAAAGACTCCTTATTTGGTGACAGTTATTTAGATAGACCTCTTTCCTTTTCAGTACTTCAGTAATATATTGAGCTTTTTCTTCTTGTGATGCTAAAATTTGTACTAGCTTACATATAAATTTTTTTTATTTTGTCTTGAATAAAGTTTAAGAAGGAAATCAGCGAGAGTAGTTTCCTTCTTTACAGAAGATTATTATTCACGGCTTAGGGCAGGGCCGGCTTTAGGGAATAGGAGGCCCTAGGCAAGGTGAATTTGGTGGCCTTAAATGTAATGGGAAAATAAATAATAAAGTTGGAAATATTCTTGTGCGAGGCCTCACTATTGCCTAGTTTGCCTATGCCTAAAGCCGGCCCTGCTTAGGGGCCTGTGTAGGTGGTGTAAGAAAGTGTGACAGGGTTCCTACCATGTGTGATGTCACACTTTAAAAAAAAAAATAATTTTCTTCTATTCTTTAAAATTTAAATAGCTTGAAAAATAATTTTGTAAAACATTTGAATTAGTTTTATGTCCAAATAGCATGAAATGCGAATTTCCAGAATGTGTTGTTTATAAATCTGAATTGGATTAAGCAAGACTGATATAGATGTATCAGGAATGGTTTTACAATCATGTTCGCACCAGCCAATATTTCACTCAAATTGTGAAATATTAAGACATAAAATAGTTTTGAAAAAATATGCAGCTCATACTTCAACGTTTTACCTTCGAGATTCTAATCTCAATCAACCATACAACTAATGGACTTAAAGCTTCAGAAAGAGCAGACGCTGATTCTCATAAATTTACTTCCTTGTTTGTGGCACAAACTCTTAAATTTGATAACATGCCGAGAACAACAGGAGTATTCAAAGTACAACCATATGATCTTTATTGTCTATCTTTGCAAACCAGCTTACTTGATCAAACTTTCAAAGTGTGTGACCTATATTTGGCCTCACAAACAAATTTGAAGAAACATGCAAGACAACACAGAATTGTTCAAAACTGAACTCAGATAAAACGCATCTGTCCTAGATTGAGAATCACTTCTAGAAGGCAAAGAGAACCCATGGGAGTTATTGCCAGAAGAGAAAATGTACATATAGAGGCTGTTGAGTGGCTAGATGAGGACGAGTTGATCTGTCTGCAAGTATCCTTCACGAAAACGATGATCGTGACAAATTGATGCCAGTCGTAACTATGGATGAACATTTCACTTCAACATGGTAAGGGGCCATCCATTAAGTACGTCACGCTATTTTTGACCATTTTTAACTCCCCCCCATCCCCCCTGTCACAAACTTTCACAAATCTTGGACCCCCCCCCAGAGGCGTCACTAAGGTTGGTGTCACCCGGGGCGGTAGCTCATGGTGTCACCCGGGGCGGTAGCTCCTGGTGTCACCCCCTCATGATTTAACCCATAGAACTCATCCGAGTTTTCCAGTGCCAAATAACGGGAATATATAGAATTTTACTGTCTGGTGTCACCCCTCTGATGGTGTCACCCGGGGCGGCCCGCCCCCCCCCCACACCCCTTGCGACGCCACTGCCCCCCCACCTCTAAAGTATGTCACACTTTCATACAAAAATATATTTTTTATTAACAAAATAATTAAAATTTAACATAAAACACCGTAACGTCACACATGGCCGGAACCCCCCTCCCCCCTGTCACAAACTGTCACACTTTCTTACATCCCATGCCCCCCGTACTTTATGGACGTCCCCTTGACCATGAAACTATAAATAGTATATAACGAATATGCTAATGGTTTTACTGTTATCAATTTTAATATTCTAATCTACAGTAATTATTCTTGCAGCTACTCCTGTATGTATACACAACTCAAAATTTGAACATTTCAAATGTTTTTACATGATTTATAAAAACCAAACAATTGAAAACACATTCAACTTGTGTTAGGCCACAAAGCAAAGAAATATCTGAAGTTCATGTTTTAAAGACCCTATTTAAAATGAGAACTTAACACATAAAATTAAATATCTAAAAAATATTAAAATTTAATATTATTTAAAACTCCTCATACCTGCAAAGATTTGTTTTTCCTGTCAGCAACAGCGACATCTCCATTAGGTAGTTCAATTACATCATAAGGTTCGTTAAATCTTAACTCTCCTTTACCAAAGCAACCAACTTGATTTACAAAAATTCCAAACTGATTGAATCGTTGAATTCTGTGGTTCATTGAGTCTGCAACCAAAATGTCACACTCCATTGTAGTGCATATACCTCTTGGGTAGTTAAACTCACCATCTGCCTTTCCCTGGGAACCAATCTTAACTATAAGCTTGCCTGGGCTGTAGATACAAATTGAAAATTTTGATTTTAACTCAGGCACCTATAATGTTCTTTGTAAGCTGCGTGTCTGCAAAGCTATCAGGCAAAAACATCACCCAATACAGAGCAGCAAATTTTGATAAGGATAATACATAATGTGTATATTTGTGGGGTGTAAAATTTTGCACAGAAAAAATTGATAATTTGCAAAGTTTATTTTCTTTGCACATGAGCCAACATATTTTTAGACACATAAATAAAAAAGGGTTTAAGCTTCAAGCAACCAAATCTACTATAATTTAATTTTAAAAATATATTAGCAAATATTTGTTGTAGAGAGATTTTTTTAAACTATAACAATCCAAAAGTCTTCATTATGTCATCCCTCTCAATTTGCTTACTCTCTGGTTTCTGGTTTTGATGATTCCATTTTAGAATGTAGTTCATCAACAGCCTTATAAGTTTCTTTTAACCCATGGCTAAGAATCCAAGCCTCAAACTCTTGATCACTTGAGTGTGTTTTCATAACATCAGCCCGACAATCATGGACTAGGGGAAAAAAAGTACTTAACATTTTCCAGATATTATAAAAACAGCATTATCAATTATAATACAATTGCTTTAAAAATCTGAAACTATCAAAATTTTTATCACCATAGCAGTCTCTTAGAGATTATAATTTAAAATGTATGCGATGGACCAAGTATGCATGTTATCTGGATCAAGAAGAAATAATGAGAATTATTTTTGCAGATAGTTTTTGTGTGAAATTTGTAAGAAAATGGGGAAAAAATGTTTCCTGGCCCAGATGTTTTCATTCACAGTATTAAAATACTGTATATACTTGATCTATTGCCCAATCATTCATAAGCCAAACCCCACATCTTTTGGAAGAGAGTAGTATTAAAAGTGTGTAACCCCCCTATAAGCCGACCCCAAAAATTAATAGGTCAGTGTAAACAAAATGGTAGGCTACACATTTTTTTAAACAACAAGCTAAATTGGTCATTATGATTGTTTACTTTTGTTAAGGTTGAAAAACAAAGATATTTTAACAACATATGTCATTTCTATAGCATTTACTAGAAGGCTTTTTATTGTATCAAAACGAAAAGAAAATATTTATTATATTGCATTTTTAAAAGTCAGTAAATAACAACATAAATTTTTCATCAAGCATCTATCCCGCTCATAAGCTGACAACCCAACCTTTGCCCTAGATTTTAAAAAAAAAAGTATATCAGATAAAAGATTTAAATTTTTCTACAAATGAAATTATCCAAAGTAATGTTTATTTGATAAATAAAAAAGTTTGTGTACCTGGCCTTAAATGACGACTTCTAAAAACTTTTTTCCCCTCTTCATGATACAAGTCCCTTAAGTTTTTCACACCAATTCGAGATGGATGAGCAGTAAATCCAATAACATGAATTCGATAATGAGATTGAAAATCCACCATTTTATTGTCCAATCAACCTTATCTTATCTTATTTGCTCCTTCTGTACATTAATTTAAATATTTTATTTTGGAATTTATTTATATATCACCTACTTGAGGCTTTTTCATAGAGTCTGTAATAAAATTTGCACAAAATAACTTAATCATTTTTCAAATTTCAATTAATAGTGATCGTAATTCATATTTTTTTTAAAAAGCAAAAACATTCCTTTACTGGTTTACTAAATGTGCATCCAACTATTCAAACAATAAAAAATGGGGGCTCATGTCTGCAAAACTTGGGAAGGTTTATGATAGTCATTTTAAAGTTTATGTTATTTTAATTAATAGAAATAATAAAAAAATATTCACTGGGTTTAATGTCCCTTTGCCACACTCAAAGTGTGTTAAAGTTAAGATATTTTTTTTCAAATTCAATCAAAACCCTTCTTCTACTATCATTTTATCAATCACTAAAGACTATATTTTAAATTTTAGTAAATAAGCCTAACGACCAAGCATTATTTTATTTCTTATTCTTATTAATAATTTAATCATTATAATATTAATAATAAATCCAAATTAAAATATTAATATTTCAGTATATTAATGGGACCAAATAAGAATAAAACTTATTTTAAGACTATACTAATACATTTCCATTTTTTAAATTTGAAATTACACTGCCAAATTTAATTCTTTTCCTCGATAAACCATTCATTAATTTTATTAGATTATAGCGTATAGTCTATTCAGAATAATAATGGAGTTCGCCATTTTGACGCACCATAAGGCCATAGCAACAATGGCCACAGGTATTCGGGACTAGCCATTAATTTAAATGTATTTAAAATTTAATGCAAAAATAAATTTCAAATAATTTTTTAATTGAATATACAATAATGTTTATATTCAAATGACTACTTCATTAATTTTTTTAAAGTTATCAATAAATGTAATTAATCAATTATCCAATAATCATGCCAATGTAATAAAGCAATAAAATAATAATAATAGGTTGCAATGAGCATAAAAAAAAAAAAAATTAAAATACATTAAAATTTATATTAATTTGGGGCGTCTGCTCGCCGAAAAACTTGGATCAATGTTTAACCCACTTCCTCGTAAGCTACCGAGCTAAAATTTTGCAGGCAGACTCCTGCCGTGATAATAATGAAGTATCAAAATTCATATATAATATAAGCCGAATGTACTGTATTTATTATTTTTAATTAATGAATTTTTAATTTATCTCTATTTATTTCTATGCAACATATTAATTTTTGTGCAAAAATTTCGCGATGTGTTTTATATTGAAGGGCCTTTTTAAAAATAAAAATATATTCCAGTACTTTTTACAACAAATCCTTTATATATTTGAGACGTGGTGGTCGAGAGGTAGCGCTCTCGACTGTCATACCGATGGTCACGGGTTCGAATCCACACGAAGGTGAGGATTTGTTCCCGCGGCCTGAGGAGTCCCCGAGTCACCCAGCTCCGAATGGGTACCTAACTAGACAATAGTTAGGCGGCTGGGGTAATGCGTGGAACCCCTATAGCCGTGGCCTGTGACCGCTGCATCACTTGCCAACAGATCATCTCTCATGGTCTGTGGACGCAATTATCTTCTGCATAGAAGGAGCGTCTGTATATCTAAGATAAGATAAAAAAAAAAAAGATTTTTTGATTGTCGTGCAATGCGTATTATAATGAACATTCTTTTAGTTATATCTCTTATTTAATGGATTTATAGTAAGAAATGGGGCGCAATGGTCTAATAAGTCGTAACACTCTGGACTGCCGAACCGCTGCAAGAAATCGAGTCACAGGTTCGAGCCGTGGTACTGGCAAGGCCCCCAGGGCATTCTGCTAACCTCACAATCCCCTGCTCTTTAGTGGTCAATGAAACTTGTGAACGCTACTTCACTTGCCCCCATAGGCCTTCATGGTCTGAAGGGGTTATTATTATTATTTTATAGTATGAAATTTTATTTTTTTTAATTTAATTTTTTTTGAAGAACCCGAAGTTTATAAGGAAATAAAATATACACACATGTTAAAAGTAGTAATTTAGCTTTACACTTACTATTTAAATTTATTCATACGCAATGCTTGAACATGTTGTTATCCTATACTTATTTATTACAGACGCGCCTTATAATTATAATAGCTTATATATTTTATTATTATTATAGATATACATAGAACCCATTCCACGCCTGAATGCCAGACAAGGGGTATTTTTATTTGTTAGTCCTTGCATCCTGAATTTTTTTGAAATTAGCATAATATTGAAATTGAATCAGAAAATTTTTTAAGTACATGTATTACATTGCTGTTGTATCTTGTATTTTATTTGGAAGCTCTAATACAGTCAATCTCTGTAGGCCTATACGGACATAATCAGGTCATTCCTTGAAGCTTGAAAGTTCTTTACTACCATAAGTATAAAAGGGGAGTGAGGTGTACACATTTCAGTGAATATTGTTTACAGTCCATTGACAGTCCCAAAGACTTATGGAACAGAAATGTTTAATACAGACAAATGTTTGAGATGCGCCAATGAATATCTTTACAATACTTTGCTTTAAGGAAGCAAAAATAGAAATTAGATTAAATATATTTGTGAAATAACAAGTAATCAGAGCGTGCTGTTTTTTCGTTCCTTTACCATTGTCCACATCCATACAATTGCGATAGGCAGATAATGTTGCATAAAATGATAAATGTGCCATCTAAGAAAGAACCACATATTTTTCCCTCTGCCATTGTCCCTTTAGAAATTTTAAGTTGAAAAAAGCTAGAATTCATGATTATTTATTTCCTATTTAAAATATTTCGTCTGTTGGATCTATATTTCATATATATATTAATATTAAATTCATTTATGATCTTGAAAATCTAAATGTTCCTATTTTTCAAAATATATAATAGAAAAATTATTTGACCATTCTAGTCCAGTCTAACTATTCATGGCTTAAATTATCAGAATCTTTAATGAATCACTTCTCTGTATTTGTTTTTGTCAGATACTCAAATCTGATGTTTTTTATACCAATTAGTATATATCATTGAAATAAAATTGAACATGTGCATCAAATTAACCAGGTCTTTTTAATTATTTTTATAAATAGGCCTATATATTTATAATAAAATAAGAATTAAACTTGAATTGTTGATACAAATATTTGTTGACTTCTCACCAGAGCATTTTCCAACTCAACTGGCCCTTATTTCTGTGACATAATTTTAAGCAGCCACGAAAGTAATCAAATGACTGAACTTACAAATACTTGTAATGTTATAATCTATTCTTCTGAGTCATTTGGCATAGTTTGTCAACAAAAACATTTCCATTATAATTATATTAAATTATAATGTTCCGCCCATCTGATAATTTCTAGTCCTCATTTCTTCTTGTCATGTTCCGACCATCTGATAATTTCTAGTCCTCATTTCATATTGTCATGTTCCGACTATCTGATAATTTCTAGTCCTCATTTCTTCTTGTCATGTTCCGACCATCTGATAATTTCTAGTCCTCTTTGATATTGTCATGTTCCCAGTGGCGTAGCGAGGGGGGCAGGAGGGGCGAATGCCCCCGGGCGCCACGTTAGGGGGGCGCCAAAATGGGTATTAAAACTCATTATTTAATTTCATTTTAATGTAAACTAATGTATCCCAAATACGTTTGCAAGATTGAATATTGGAGCTCCGAACATATCTTTATTACAAAACAGTTGTTAAACATGATTTAGGCGCCCCCATTGAGTGTTAAGGGGCGCCATTCTACTCATAAATAAATGACAAATCCTAATGTAGGATTGCTGATGTGTTGTTGTTTTTTTAATTTAAACAACTGTGAGTTGATGGTAGTGAGCAGTAAGAGACCAATACGATTCTTTTAATAGAGCTACCAGAGACGACACTAAAAGCAACCAAAATTACCAAGACAAGAAAAAGGAGTGGCTTAAAGCAGTGGTTCTCACCCTGTGGTCCACGGACCACTAGTGGTCCGCGAAGATTTACCAGGTGGTCCGTGAGAGAAGCATGAAATTTACGCACTGTAGGATTAATCGAGATAGACTAGCAAGTAAAAGAATTAACGCAGAATTAAATTTATTTCTGATCTGGCCATAATGGTTTTTAATTTTATCAAGCTCGTCAATTAAATTCTCGTCTCTTTGATTTCTTATGCTCGAATATGAATCTTGAACGTTAACAGTTACTAATTTATACTGAAGTTCGCTGGTTATCTGACTGTTTTAATTACGCGATGACGTAAGAGATTTTCATGTAGAAATAACTCAAAGCTTGTTGATAGTTTGAACCATGGTTAATGGGTTGCTGTTCTGGCTTACTTGGCTGAAATTTTTGAAAAGCTCAATAAACTTAATTCCACTCGGCAAGGAAAGCAGATACATTATATGACTCTCAGTGACAGAATGTCCGCGTTTTTTCGAAAAAGCTTGATCTTTGAAAAAAAAAATTATTTCAAGGTAACTTTGAGATGTTTGATAAATTGTACGAAATCACCGAAAAACCAGAAAATGCAGAAATAATTTTTAGTAGTGGCCCGTAGTTAAGGCACATATTTTTCAAGTGGTCCTGGAATCTCAAAAGGTTGAAAACCACTGGCTAACAGAATGGTTAATACGCGTCCCTTTGCTGCATGTTGTGACTCTTTAAAAAGATAAATCTTACTTCCCCAATTCTCATGTGGAGGGAGTAAAGTGGGAGAGGGGAGGGAAGATCTCTCCTCTCACGGGCTTGTATCGGAGTGTCAAAGCAAGTTGGATTCCTTTCATATGAAACATCAGGCACCGCCTTTCTTTCCTGTCCATCGTCGATAAAACTTGTTGCTCAGTAGGATCTAGGTTTAGTATCTTATTTATCACCGGAAATACAAAATGAATGTATCCACCTACTTACATCGACTGTAAGGAATCAGCTGTTGAGTGAAATCAGAAAACACAAGTACTACGGTATCTTACTTTACTCCAATCGATCTAGGACACCGGAAAAGCTTTCTCAAGTCATCATATTTGTGGATGTGGATTTACAAACTAAAAAGTAACTATCAAAGAATCATTTTCAGATTTTGCAAAGATACATTCCAAAGACGCAAAAAGCCTTGAAATAGTTATCGTAGAGAAACTGGAATCTAATAGCATACTACTATCCGACGGTCGGTCACGATGTTATGACAATGCTTCTGTAATGACCGGGAATGTTTCCGGCCTTCAACAGCGAAAATGTGCTAGAAATTACAAAGCATTGTTCATCAACTGTGGCAACCACAGCTTAAAATTTAGCAAGAGTACACTTAACTAAACATGATCCAGTTGTTATCACGTTTTTGGAACAGTTAAAAGTATAGATTTATGTTTTCTCCCTTTCAACAACTCGTTGGGAAAAAATTAAAAAAAGATTTGTGCCAATCACAATGAAGAGGGAGTCTGAAACACGTAGGATTGCACGATCAGAAGCTGTTATAGCAATTTATGAAGGACTAGATGACATGGCAGGGCTGTTGGAAAAATTATCAGAACATATGACGCCTGACACCAGAAGTGATGCAGAAGCTTTGCTGGTAGGTATATAAAACTTTAACTTCCTAGATTTTAAACATTTCTGGAACATCATACTTGATAAAATTGATACTGTCCAGAAACGGTTCCAGAATCCTACTGTGAGTTTCAAGGAAGCTTAATCTGATCTTGAATCGCTTGAGCAAGAAATTGTCAACATTCATGTTAGTTTGAGCCATGTTGCGGTAGACAATGGGAAAGAAGATGCACGACTTGGAGAATCGAGTTTGACAGAAGATTAGACGACATCGGAGGATGCCTTCGAGAATTAAAAAGAGATGCAGAACTTTCTCCATAAGAAGAAATTGCACCTGCTATGAACAGCGAAATTGATAAACCCCAACAGGAGATATCAATACGGATTTTACGTCTTAAACAACCTAAACATCAAATTAGGATTTTTACTAGACGTCAAATCACTTCTTGCTGAAACAAAAGTCGATACGCTTCGTTATAATTGCTTAGATTTTGCTAATTTCTATGAATTGTGTACAGAAATCAAAGACTAAAAAATGATGCTCAGTACCCGGACTGAAGTTCTACCGGAAACTACTTTGGATCTTCTCGATTTTATTGTTTCATATGGAGATGACGTATTTCCGAATCTGCGCATTTCACTTCAAATACTTCTAAAAATTGCTGTTTCAACTAAAAGCTGTGAGCGGTCCTTCAGCAAAGTAAACCTTATTTTGTCTTAATTACGTGCTTCAATGGATCAAGATCGTTTGGATGATCTTGCACTCCTTAGCATCGAAAGAGAACACTTGAGAATATCAATTTTAACAGCGAGATTGACGACATTCAAATCAAGGAAGATCAATTTATTTTAGATTATGTCTATTCGAGTCATGTATAATTAGTAGAGTATTTTTTTTTCAAATAAATTGTTTATAATCGTATAGAGAATTATTAGTCTGTATTGTATTTCATTAAAATATCATTTGCTTCAAAAAATGAACCATATAAACCGTAAAATGTCACATTTTTCTTGGGGGCTCAGTGAGCCCCCAGAATTTTTCGGTCCGTCAAGGGGCGCAGAATTTGTGTCTTGCCCCCGGGCGCACATGACCCTAGCTACGCCACTGCATGTTCCATTCTTTTTTAGCCGTGTGAACCTCTCAGCCACAGAAAAAAGTCAAGAGAATAACTCACTGTTTTAAACCTTCTCTGCATCATTCAGCCCTCATTAACTGATTACTAATTTAATTATTTCAACTAAAAGTAGAAAAAGTAAATCTTCATTGTCATCATATAAACTAAGTTCACAAAGTAAAATAAACTTGTTAGGACAGACAACATACCCACCACACTGTTAAAGTAATAAGTTAATGTTGCAAGAACATTTCAGTTATACAAATTGAAAAAATCCAAAAAAATGTAATGACCTTTATTCCAATAATGCAAACAAGAAGAACATTTATTCTCTTTAAAATATGAGGATTAGGCACATAGTAACCAAGTTAACCAGTTCATTAAATGTCACAGCTGTTTTTCTGATCAAACGTTAAGTCACGTTATTTAGTAACATAACTTTTACATTAAAAAGGAATGCACTCATCTTCCTAGTCATTCCTGATAGTTTTCAGAGTGAAAACACAGTAAGAAATCTTTAATGTGCTCTTTCAAAGCAACTACACACAAGTTATGTAACTTTCTTCCCAAGCACTTGAGAGAATGTATTGGTGTCTAAGAAACATCCATTACCTTGTTCTTATTCAATCAGTGTTTTGAAAATCAGAACATGCTGGACTAGCACGGACAAATTACACTATACAAATACAAGAGACTTCATCGTCATCATATAAAAATGACAAATTGCACAATAAAAAGTAAGGTACGCTAAATAAGTCTTGCCTTTCTTTTTGTAATAGTATTTTACTAATAATTTATAGTATATGAATCAATTTAAAAAAATCTCATTTCAAAAATTACATTTTGCATCAAGCCAGTTGTATGAAAACTTTCACAAGTATAGAGGGTGAAAATTTGTTAAGGAAATAAGAAGCAAAGAAATTTTTTTCCCATCTAGTATGATCTAGTACTACCCGGGACTTGAATAAAAGTGTGGTGTTGATATATTTTTATTCCATAAGTTTAACAGTTACTAAGTAGACACTCAGTAAACAATATGATTAAAATGCTCAAGTGAAGCGTCCATTCCCATTATGTTTTGTTATTTTAATGAATTGCTAAATCTGGAGAAATATTTCAGATGTTAAAAAGAGTAATAAAAGTAAGAAATCGTCAAGATTTATTTGTTTACATCTTTGTTGCTCATAGATCTACAGCCAATGCAAAATGGCTAAAAGTTTTCAATTTTGTAAGAGTTACAAATCAAGCTTAAAGTTAAAAGGCACATTTTTATTTTGTAATATCCAAATTTTTATTTATAAATTTTATGGTCTTGAATAAATCCCTGGAAATAGCATCTAGTTAGAATTCAAATGGATTAGCATTTATTGTAATTACTAATTGAAGCATTTATTTCTCAACAAATCCTAAATTTATTTAATTTCAAAATTTAATATTGAAAGAAATTACTATTTATTTTAAATGAGATACCAGCTTATTAGTGCCAACCACTTGACTCATAAATAGGTTTAGGTTTTAAACTGAATTTTTTTCCAAAACCAGTCAAAGATATGGCATTCACACACAGAGTAAAGAAATGGAAAAAAAAACAATTTCTTCAGATGACAAATTCAGTAAAATGTACAAACAGATCTTAGTTACAATACTATCATGATTTCAATGTTATGAACTATTGTTATTTCTCAAAGGTCGGAATCAGTATATAAAAGTGGGGATGTCATCAGAGTGGAACCACGTGTTTGTCTTCAGTGTCATCAAGAAAGAGTACGCTAAAAATGTCATTCACAAAAAATGGGTGGTATTTACAGGCTCTTGCGCAGTCTGGACTAAAGTTAACTTCACAAATCATGGGCTGAATGACCCTCTCACCTGTAACACAGAGAAGAATGAAAAAAAAAACAAGTCAGATTTTGAACTGCAATATTAGGTTTATATTTAGTGGCAGAAAAGTTACGAAACTTAAGATTAAAAAGAGTATGTACGAAAAAGGGGTTGGGGGGAGGGGGGGTGGGGACAAAGATCTTTGAGTTAATTTTTTTGGTTAAAATTGGTTGATTCTGTGATTTCTGAGACCATTATTTTCCAAAAGGCTTGCCTGATGAAGGTGTTCAAGGAAATGTATTTATTGCAGACGTTCCTTCTATACAGAAAATAAATGATTGAGTCCTAAATTATCAATGGTTTATGTCTACTCTTGCATTATTTTAGACTTTTAAATGCTGATAGTGTGTTGGTTTTCCTGATTTGTTCAGGCAACCCATACTACACTGAACTCATACTACACTGAACCCGTACTACACTGAACCCGTACTACACTGAACCCACACTACACTGAACCCCTACTACACTGAACCCGTGCTACACTGAACCCGTACTAGACTGAACCCATACTACACTGAACTCATACTACACTGAACCCAAACTACACTACACTGAACTCATACTACACTGAACCCGTACTACACTGAACCCATACTAGACTGAACCCATACTACACTGAACTCATACTACACTGAACCCATACTACACTGAACCCGAACTACACTACACTGAACCCATACTACACTGAACCCATACTACACTGAACTCATACTACACTGAACCCATACTACACTGAACCCGTACTACACTACACTGAACCCATACTACACTGAACTCATACTACACTGAACCCATACTACACTGAACTCATACTACACTGAACTCATACTACACTGAACCCATACTACACTACACTGAACCCATAATACACTGAACTCATACTACACTGAACCCATACTACACTACACTGAACCCATAATACACTGAACCCATACTACACTACACTGAACCCATAATACACTGAACCCATACTACACTGAACCCATACTACACTGAACCTATACTACACTGAACCCATACTACACTGAACCCCTACTACACTGAACTCTAGATGGGAAGAAGGAGAATTTTTCAGTTTTTGTTCTTGCATATGGAACAAGAAAAAGCGTATTTATCCTTATGCCTATCTGAGAGTTGTATTAGATTATATTTGTGTCGAATGTCAAAATTAGAATTAATTGCTGGATGTATTATTACATTGTTCAGCTATCCTCTTGTGTTTCAAGTTTTAATGGTGATACTCTTTGTCAATAATGAGCCTTGCTGCTCTCTATTTTTAAATGTGTTATAGTTTTCTTTGCTGGATGGGTCCCATACAGAGGATGCATATTCCAGTACTGGCAAATGTAAGGCAGCATTATAGTTTTATGCTCTCATTACATCCGTAAAAGTTTCTTTTTATAAAGCCTAAAGTTTTGTTGGATTTTCATTTACTGCATTGACATGAGGATTCTATGATAATTTATCATTTATTATTACTCCAAAGAACTTAAATGTTTTCCATGAATGAAATTTTGTGCATTTATTTGTTTCTTTGATACTCCAGGCAGATACTTTTCTGGGCGGAAAGAGACACTCTATCCAATTAGTTTACCATTTTTGTAATTCATCTAGGTCTTTTTGTAGGATTTTGCTATCTTGTTCTGACTTAATTGTTCTATAGATTATACAATGATAGCAAAGAAGCTAATTTTTTCCTGATGAGATTTTGTTGGGAAAATTCATTTTTGTTAATTAGAAAGTGTAGGGGGCCTAGGACAATTCCTTGTGGAACTCCTGTGTTTACCATTATTGGTGCTGATTTAGGTCCATTAATTGTTACAGTTAAATGCTCTCTACCTAAAGGGAAATGTTGAATCCAATGATGTAATGGACCAGAGATGCCTGAGCAAACTAGAATGTTGAAGTTCTAATTATTAAGAGGTGGTTCCAAACAAGAAAAGGGACCACAGAGATTTTGGTACTCAAAAATGGTTTAATATAGTTGCTAAAATTTTATTGGAAAAAATACCTTGCAATTCCAATGAGGATATTTTAAAACGTTTTATCTTCTTTGATTGGGCAGTTGAGTAATTTAGTGTATAATTACCTGAAGGCTTTTTGTCCCATGCCAACATTAAATCTACAGCATACATGGCTCTTGACTGAGGTGACTGACCAATACCTTGTGGGGCTGGGAGAGAAGTGGCAGCTTGGAACAGTTCTTTAAACATCCTGAAGATGTCATTCTGTAGAACAAACAGAAATTTCATCAAATGATAATAGCTACTTGTTTTTAAAATGAAATTTTTGTGGGTGGATGGTTTAACACAGTTTTAAAAGACAGGAATAACAAGAAAACTGAAGTTTTGAATCAGAAATAAAGGTACATAAGTTTGAAGAAAATAACAATCATATTTTCTTTTTTTTTTTTCAACTAACCTCAACATCTTGCCACTGAAATTCTGGGTACTGGCGTTCAAATTCTGGGATGAAATCATTGTAGTGTACTTGCTTTAGTTTGATATCAGCACCTTCCACATAGTTCATAACAGTGAAATGTTTTTCATAATCATACAGGGAAGTCAAGGAGTAGGGCCTGGATTACAGTTGGTGAAATTCATTAGAACCAAATATATTGTTGATTACTGGCATGATTTACAAGGCAAACACAATCACAATTAACTGCAGAGTCTACTTCACAAAGAGAGCATTACTTTCAAAGAATACCTTGATACTATGTTGACCATCAAGGTAACATTCATTTATAGAGAAAGAAAAATCTGAAACTTATTTAATGTGAGAATATTGGGCTAATGATGCTTGGAACTTGGTTAAGATGCAAACAAAATAATTCAGAATTAGTTCATCAATGCCAAAATAAAAAAGAACAATTTAAATAATAGCGAAACAAACAAGACCAACTTCAGTTAATTATTGTCAATGTTGTGGCTAAGGTTATGGAGCAGGTGAAGACTTTTCTGTCGAATATTCATGACAAAATTTTGCAGCTATCAGACAGTGTCACACAGGGCAAACAGTCGCTCTCTGCTCCTACTTT
This sequence comes from Radix auricularia, assembly GCA_002072015.1. Classification (NCBI taxonomy): domain Eukaryota; kingdom Metazoa; phylum Mollusca; class Gastropoda; family Lymnaeidae; genus Radix; species Radix auricularia. Next base: position 189,809 of record MUZC01002899.1, read on the forward strand.
CTTATGGCACTCATTATAATATATCATAGTTAAATAATAGAATTTTTTTTTTTTTTAAAAGTTTAAAATTATCTCAAGACTTACTTATTAGCAAATCTAAGCCAAAAAACCTGGTAAGCATATATTTGTAGAGGTTCTACACTTGTTAGGAGAACGATGTAGCGAATATCAAACTTGACTTTGGCTTGAACGTCAGAGCGGTAGAACAAGACGGGATCCTCAATGTATTTACAAGCCACCTGAAACAAGGCAGATGCAAGATGGCTACAAAACAGTCACTATTTGACTTTAATAAGCAGACACTAGTTATAATAAGACACTCATAACTGGTTAATTTAAATAGGAGAGGACTATAAAAAGATAATTTAAACTTGTATTTAGAATGTGAGATTTAAAAATTGATACAGGAATTTATGTTATTTAAATTTAATGGATCTAAATTCAAAAATTGATACAGGAATTTATGTTATTTAAATTTAATGGATCTAAATTCAAAAATTGATACAGGAATTTATGTTATTTAAATTTAATGGATCTACATTCAAAAATTGATACCGGAATTTATGTTATTTAAATTTAATGGATCTACATTCAAAAATTAAAGTTAAATCTCACCTTAGGTCCTGAATCTGGTAAACGAACAACTTGATTAAGATTCTTGGTAACATAGGTGTCCAGACTACGTGCTAAGTTCCATGGTTTGCAAATCCAATGATTGTCGAGACCTCTGATATATATGGAAAAAACATTTCTAAGAACTCATGTTAGAGAATTTTAAAATTAAACTTGTAAAATTATGTCTTTAATATTCTCAAAACCATAATAGAACCTATGACAGTAAAGAACTGTAAGATATCTGGTGCTAATTGATTCCAACAACAATAATTAAATTTGTTGATAATTATTTACAGAGCGGGGGCCGCAGTGGTTGAGTGGCAAGCGCGCTTGACTGGCGTTCAGATGGTCACGAGTTCGAATCCATGGAAAGCCAAGGACTTGTTCCCGGGGCCTAGGGCGTCCCCGAGTTCCACCCAGCTCCAAATGGGTAAAAAGTGGCAGGGCAATGCGTGGAACCCTTAGCCGTGACATGTGAACGCTGCATCACTTGCCAAAAAAACAACTGCTACCTTGCAGATGGTCTTGGCTGACCAAAGGCTATGGAAGCAAATCCAGAAAATACAGCAGGCTGAAGTCGGAGACCACGGGCCGATTGGCGCAAAACTCGTGGCACGCAAAACTCAATATTCAATATTGAGAACGAAGAAGAAGAAGAAGATTTACAGAGCCAAGATTAAATCTATGATAGAGATCTATTGATAGGACTGCACATTTAAAAATAATTTTTCTTTACCTTTTTTCTCTGTGCTGGTAAAATGAGACGAACTTTGTAAGTTCTGTTTTCAGATTGTATGTCACAGGAAGCCATTTTGGATTGGATGCCAGGGGATCATCTGTGTCAGGAGTGGCTGCTCGGCGTGCAACGATAGCCATCATGTCTTTGACAGTGATAACATTCTCACAGGGGAACTGATTGACCAAACAACCTGGCTTAGTCTGACTCAACTCTCTACATTAAAAGGAATTTTACAAAGATATTGAGAAGCTGAAATCTGAAAAATTCAAAGTCACATGTACTTAGATGATCACATTATAGCAGTATGACATCTTAATAGTGGTAATGAAAACTGTATATTGAGGCAGTTCTTTAAAATAATGGATGGTTTCAAATTTTATATCGATATCAAATCTTGAACATTTAAGTCGAATCATCTATTAGCACATCTTATTTATGTCTTTGTTTGATATTGAAGGAATTTTAAAAAATGTCTTTGTTTAAAAGTTTTTCTATCTGAATATTTGATAATTGTGAAGGATTAAGAAATAAAGGGCCATCCATAAAGTACGTCTTGCTATTTTTAATCACTTGTAACTCCCCCTGTCACAAATTTTTACAAATCTCGACCCCCCCCCCTACAAAGCACGTCACACTTTTGAAAAAAAGTAATTTTTTATTAACTAAATAATTCAAAGTTAATATAAAACACTGTGACAACTCTGATGGCTGGACACCTCCCTTGTCACAAACTGTCGCACTTTCTTACACCCCTCCCCCCTCTGGAGCGTGACGTACTTTATGGACGCCCCCTAAGTAGATAATAAATTTAAATAAACCATTTTAAAGAATAAAGGCATTACTTAAAACTCACAAAAACTCATGGAAGTGACGAAAATACCAAAGTACATCAGCTTCATCTGGAGATTCCACAACCTCAAACCTGGGGTCAGTTAAATGTTCTATCAATTCTTTATATTCAATAAATACTTTAATGTTTCTGTCTTTGGGCAAGCCAGGAAACTCAAAGTCTGAAGGTGGTATCGTCTCATTTAATCTGTAGCTCTGAGAAATACATACAATGTCGATAAAATTTAAAGAATTAAGTTTTTTTGTAACAAAAAGTTTTTTAAAAAAACAACAAAACTTATCTACTACCAGACATTTTGGTATGGTGAGTCATTGACTTACAGCAAAGTGTTCCACTCCAGGTTCCTTTTGACGATAACTGAGGTCACTTAAGTCTGTTGGTTGCCATGGAATCAGCCTTGCTTGCCTTACTGCAGGATTTAATTCTCCTTCTAAATAGTCCCTTGTTGCTTCATCTAAATGATTAATAACAGATTTCAAAAACAATAAAAATTTGTGAAAATAACCAGTTCCACAGGCTTTAATATGGTCTATATCAGTTGTGGCAAACCTTTTTGGGGCCACATGCCCAAATTCAAACCGAAACCCACTTATTTATAGCAAAGTGCCAACACTCCAATGAAACCCACTTATTTATAGCAAAGTGCCAACACTCCAATGAAACCCACTTATTTATAGCAAAGTGCCAAGTTTCCATTGAAACCCAAAAATGGAGGTTCGGCCTTAGCTGATTTGATTTAGGAAGTAATATTTTAATCGCGTGCCAGCTGATGAGGCTCTGCGTGCAGACTGTGGCACACATGCCGTAGTTTTTCCATCACTGGTCTACACACTGTATGCTTAAGGTAGAATTTTGGTATGTTGTCATAAAGGAATGTGACATGCTTAAACTTAATTTAATGAATCTATGTTATTTTTTAAAACATGTCCATGGAATTATTTGCTTTTACTTTTAGATGTCTGTTTGAGTAGAAAACCATAGTATTGTTGATTAGGGTTAGTAGATAAGCCATAGTATTGTTGGTTAGGGTTAGTAGATAAGCCATATTATTGTTGGTTAGTACTGGTTAGGGTTAGTAAATAAGTCATAGTATTGTTGGTTAGGGTTAGTAGATAAGCCATATTTGTGTTGGTTAGGGTTAGTAGATAAGCCATAGTATTGTTGGTTAGGGTTAGTAAATAAGCCATAGTATCGTTGGTCAGGGTTAGGTTATTGATGACATGTAATAACATAAAACCTTAAAGAGATGAATAAAGATAAGAAATAACTTAAGGACTCTCTTACCCCCTGTTTCTGTCTCTTTTACTGGCCACATTATAGAGTATGCCAATCCATTTCCAGAAAAGAAGAAAGGGACCACACGAAAATTTGGATCATCCGAATGACGTATGCGACTACCAAATTCATCCATAATATACCACCTTGGGAGGGCATCATCTGAGCCCTGAAACATGAAAATATTGATGTTCAAAGAAAATGCGACATACAAACATACAACTGATATTTATATTTCTACATAATTAGACTACTATTCGTTATAGTTATAATGATTGATCAAACTACACAAGAATTACACTAGATCAATTTCACCAAGGTTCTCTGATGTAAAGCAAAAAAAAAAACCTTTTAAAAAAAATAGTGACATTTTAATCAAAAGCAAATCAGGGAACAAAAAATATTATTTCCTTGAAAAACATTAAGGATAACTGTTATTCAATGCAATTTGTATCAAGGAAATAAATCTTTAGGAGCATACATATAGATGTGCTCAAATGTTGTCAACAGATTCATTAAAATTAGATAAAATTATATAATGGAATATTGACGAAAAATGTATTTTCCTTAACCAGATCTCAATTTTGTAAATATTTAAAAGACACACAAACAGACTGAGACTGATGAATACAATAAATATAAAGAGTGTGAATCTTTCTAAAACAATACAAGTTTAGGCTTATTTTAATGTAGAAACCTTCTTTAGTAGATAATCTCTAAGACAGGGGTCGGGAAACTTTTTGTCTGAGAGAGCCATAAACAAAGCATCTTTTGAAAAGTAATTCTGTGAGAGCACAACAATTATGTCTCTGAATTCTTTTTAATAACATTGTTACACTATTTTTTGATATGCAATTAATATGTAGAACAAAGGAGTATGAATAAATATTGTTGTTTCGATTTCCGTAATATTAGTAGTCATTTGTAGATAGCAATTGTTTTGATTAGTTTCAAAATTATTGATTTGAAATGATTTTGTTAATGTAAACTAGAATGATAGTTAATGGGGTTCTCCCACTTTGTAAATGCTTATTTAGATTGTTGCGCGGTGCGCATTATATTGACACATTCTTTGTGTGATGTAGCAAGGTCATATTTTGTTTGTTTTCAGAATTACTGATTTGAAATGACATTTAATCCAATCTAGAAAGATTTTCCTTGAATTAAAAAAAAATGGAAATTTTTTCTTGGAAATTGTGTTTCAATACTCGTTTGGGTTTTTATTACTTGTTTTTAAATAATTGAACATTTGTCTGCAAGCCAGATGCAGTCATCAATAGAGCCACATCTGGCTTCCCGACCCCTGCCTTAAGAATTCACATAGCATATAAATGGCTCGAATTTTTGTTACAAGTTACAATCCACTTACCATGGAAAAGTTTCCAAATCTGTAGGTCTGATTGTATCTGGGTTCAGAAAAGAAGAATAAAATTCATAGTTTAACTTTTTTTTCTATTCCCAAATGCTGAATTATTTTTGCCTATATGCCATAAAACTTTTTAAAGTTCTAATTCATTTCCATAAAATCTTAAGTCATTTAAGTTCATTTAAGTCTTAAACTATGACCATTCCAATAAGCAAAGGAAATAAGTATGATTTCAGAGCTTACTAGAATTTATTGAAATAATAAAATTTTAAACTTGACAAAAAAGTGAAATTTCTATTGCTTTCAAATGGGGCTATGGAAATTAATTATTAATTGTTAAAAATGTTAATAAATTAAAATTAATTTGATCGATTTAAGTTCGATTAAAATTTATGAAAATATTTTTAATATTTCTTCTCTCCAATTAATTAATAATTTATATTTTTTGTTGCTTAAATACTTTTCCTTTGTATTATTATTTATTTATACATATGCAACCAAAAAGGTTTTTCTTCCTTATTTCTAGCATACCAGAGCAAATTTGCTGTGTTATTTCACATAATTTGGGAGCCATGGAATAACCGAAACATAACCAATTTCATGAAATAATGAATCGCAACTATACAGTATCTATATATACGTTATAAAAATATAATAAATTGAAATTAATCGATTAAATTCCTCCCCCCCCCCCGATTAATCAAACAATTTTTAAAAATCAGTACCTGACCGACCTACTTTCAAAGGATGATTGACAAAGTTTAACTAAAAATAATAGAATTCTTCTAAGCTTTATCCCTGAGCAAAAATTAAAACTGCAACAGTAATTTCTGTCAATATATTTAATCTCTAAATGGTACTGTAATCTCATGAAACATACTGCCACATAGTGTCTAAAATAGTTTCAATTAATTCCTCTTGACTTTGTCCATTTTCTTCAATATCCATCAACCCAACCATTCGCTGCACAAGTCCAGGAACTTCTTTAAGAGCTGCGTAAGCATCAGTACTGGTGTAAGTCCAGGCATGGTCAATAAGATATATGCTAGATGAAAATTATGATTAATTAAAAGTAAACATGCTTGACAAAATTAAGAAAATAAAATTAAAAACTCCAAGAAATTTCAAAATTAAAAATAAATTAGCAATAGTTATATAATATAAATTATAAATGTCATAACCAAAACATCGATAAACATAGATATCTTACACCTTACTTAAAATACAGTGCTCTATCGTTTAATTCATTTAATTTTTTATGTCTGGGTATTTAACATATAAAATTCTGACACTTTTTTGCAATTATGCAAATGTAACCATAATGACTGCTTATTGTCTAAATTAGCTTTTGTAATACACTAATGTAAAAAAAATATATTGGGGCCGTCCATAAAAGACGCCACCCTCATTGGGGAGGGGGGGGGTCGACACTTTTGTTGTGAAGATGTGTGACAAGGGGAGATTTTTATTTAATGACATGGCTCAACTTGTGTTATGATATTAAGAGTTCAACCTTACACTAAATACATACTTAATTAACAAAATGTGATTTGAAACATGCTCTTTTTCAAATAGAAAGTACAGGGGGGAGGGGGGGTAAAGCTTTGTCACGTCATATAGGAGGGGGGTCTAAGTTCTTGTGACGAGGGGGAGGGGCGTGAAAAATATGTCAAAATCATGTGACGTCATCCATGTACCGCCCAATATTCGTTAATTCAAATAATCTTGATATTACAGGGTGAGCAAAAAGTGAATGTATAATTTTGGTAATTGCTATGTTATTTCAACAATATGCACCCAGGCCCAGGCGTAAATAAATTAATAATGTAAAATGCTCACTGCTGAGGGTCATTTAACTGTAAAGGTGATGTAGTACTGACAATCCAGTGGAATCCTGTTGTATCTCCATTATCATTTGTGTGGAGAACTTGTTGCATTTGAAACTTTGTACCAGCATCATATGACTGTTTTTAAAAAATTAAAATTATATAAGCAATATGATCAATATAAGTTAAAATTTAAAATGGATAGGAATTACCATTTAAAAATATATCCAGTTACCCAGGGATTTAGTTTCAGTTTTAGTTAGGAGAATCAAGACAAAGAGTCATTGAGTCTCAAGAGCAAGGGCAAGAGAGATAGAACTTAGACTTTAGGGCTAAAACCTATATCTCCGACCGGAGCTTCGCGTCTCTTCCCGTTGCTAAGAAGGATAGTTGTTATTTTAATTTTAGGGTTTGGGTTAGGTATAGCTTAAGAATTTTCGGAAAATTCACGGGGCTCGCACTATTTTTCCGGGCCGGTGACGTGCCATAGCAACAAGTTTGCCGCCGATAAGGTCGGCCCGGTCGGAGATATAGGTTTTAACCGACTTTAGAATTAGAGTCGATACTGAATCATTGACATTGTGATGAATGTGATAATTGTCTAGATATGAGTATTTATTTAAGAGACCGCAAGTTTGCAAGGGCAGAATTAGTTAGAATGTTACTGCTACTACTGTTCTTAAAACATTATTAAATTTTGGTAAAAGCGAAGTATGTCGACCATGACGTCACGGTCATGGCGGCCTTCTTTGTTGTTATAGCACGTCCTTTAAAAAGCTTTAAAATTAAAATTCTATAGCTATACTATAACTATACCTAACTGAGTATGAGATGAGTATGGTACTCCATTCAAATTAAATATGAGTATACATTATACAGTATTTTGTTATTTAAAAACAGTTTTTACCTCTTCTAACACTACCAGCTTGTGGTAGAGGGTATGCCAGTATAATTCAGGTACGCCAGAATTAATAAGCTGATTACGATGCAGTTCAACAAATTTGTTAAATAACATAACATTAACATGTTTTTCGGAGTCTTGGTTGGTTTCATGATCATGATTAGAAATCGACATTTCAAAAGTCAAAAGATAGTTTGAGTCTGAACTTTAAAAAAAAATATATCGGTACCAAACAAATATTATTGCTAATAATATTAAGAATATTAGGTGTTTTTCCACACGACTCACGAGTGAAAATTATTTTTGAGGTATCATAATCATGATATACGTATGTATATTACTATATAATATATAATTATATAGTGAAAGCACATTCTTTTTTCATTCAAGGAGAAGCACTCCGGAAAACTTTAAAATTATTTTGAAGAGTTATCTTCTTTTATTAAGCCAAAATGAACAATTTTTTTTGGGCAGTGGCTATTGAGACGCTAACGTCTCAATAGCCACTGCCATTTTTTTTTTATTTAGATACTAGACTATAAACCCAGCGTAATCATATCAAACTATGGCCCATAAAAATGAAGTTCTGTTTTATTTTTAAAATGTGTAATATTTAGGCCTCGGTGGTGTAGCCAGGAGGGGAAGGGGGTCCAAATTTGAAGTAAAACGCCGAAACTTTTTATTGACATCATGGATGTCCCACTCCATCTTTTCATCAGTTAACTTACAATAATAAAACCGTCCCGACATACAAAGTTTTTTATTTTATTAATTTTTTTAAAACAACAACAAAAAAAAAAAAAAAAAAACAGCGCATCAGAGATATTTTAAAAAAAAAAAAAAAAGGAAGTGTCTTCTGTTGTAAAAAAAATATTTTTTTTTTAAAAACTGAGCTTTGAAGTATTGTCATCATAGACGGATCCCACTCCCTCTTCCCTCCACGTCAGAGGGGTGTTGGCGAAGAATACGATCTTTCTATTTAAAAAAAATTAAAATCTGGGTTTCGTTGTTGTTATTTTTAAAGGAAAATTATTAATTCAATGTCTTTGAGTTAATATTTTTACTGTATATTTTTAAAGGCGTGCAAGCATAGATATGCATGTTTATGTTTAGGTAGTCCTCCGGTTCGTAGTTGCCATCCTTAACAATGTTTCCTTCAAGATGCACGGCCACGCATCTATCTGGCAGATTCCGCGCAGGAGTTTTGAGTTATCATGCCGCAAATTTCAATAGGGAAAAAATTAGAATTTCTGCGCCTTTGCCAGAAAAGTTAGTAGCAATTTTATCTCTTATTCTACCTGGGACACAGTCGCAGCTTTTGTTAAAATCCAATAATGAAAACAAGTTTAAATGTCCAGAATGTATCTTCCATTTCTAACATACAGCAAACAGACACTAACAACATAATTAAACTCATTCGTCTAAAGTTAATACAAGGAAAATATCAAACACTCCCTTAAAAAAATAATTGACATTGGTGACTAGCCTTGAAGCAGAACAAATACTTTAATATCACTCGCCGACAACTTACAAAAAAGACTTTGATGTCACGAACAAGCCGGTGTGATATTTTAATCTAAACAACTGGAGTTGTATTTGGGGTGATAGTTTGTTGAAAGGAGGGCTTTGAAATGACAACTCAGTTTGCGCTGGACACCTTGAGAAGGATTTTTTTAGACGACACCGAAATCGGATGGCTTTCACGGCACTTTGCAGGCTGAATACTGTGAAGAGCTGGTCCGTTTGTATTATGACCCATAGTCATGGTCAATAAATATTTTTTCGTAGTGTCATTCATGAAGTAGTTGGATAATTTGCCAAATTAAGCAAGCTGTTACAAAGGAAAAAATCTAACGACCATGGAGGCATACCAGTTTGTATAATGAAGGATCAATAACCTAAGAGGCCATGCGCACCTTGGTGACAATTTTCATTGGTCTGTAGAGGTTGCTAAAATGTTTTCAGGCTGTAAGGGTGAAAACATAGTCCCTTTCTCAAATTCGTTGAATGTCTGAGTTGGCACGTGGACTATCGTTTTCTTGAAATCGACTTGATACTATGGCGTATATTGTTGTAAGCGTTAGTCGACACGTCAAATTTTAATTTCTGACAAGAAGAACTTGGTGCCCTAGTTTCTAAATAAAAAGCATTGTTTAAAAGCTATGAAGACATTTTGCAGAAACTTAAGGATCAGTATCGCAATTTAAATTTATGATTAATGCTAGGGGAAAAAAATAAAATGTGGGTTGATGCAGACTTTCGACAAGGTGATTCATCATTCAGTTTGCCATGACTGAAGAATAGTTCAGCGACTTTGTCATTCTGTTGGATATTTGTGCCACATTTCTTGCATCGAGCACTGTTTGCGAATGTGGATTTAGCCTAATGAATTCTATAAAAGTAAAATATAGAAATAGGTTGGAAGAGTTACATTTAGACATGCTTATGAGGATTAAATCTTGTCAGAATGATGGACATCAGATCAACCTTGACGAAGTCTATAAAATATGGATCTCGTTGAAAGACAGACGCCAGATCGCCCCAAAATAGATTAGCGGCTTATGGGTATGTTGGCATTTTGTTGATTTATGCATGATAAATACCATTGAACAGATGAACAGAAATATACATTTATAATTCTTGTTTATTTTAATATAATCTACTATATTATTTTGATAAAGAAATGTGTCACATAATGTACATCGGTCCAATAGGTGCATGCATTTTTTGTGAGATGTCAAAAATTTGAACACAAAAAATGGTACTCTGTTAAACTTTGAACATGTGTTTTTAAAAACAAATATTTAGCACAACAACCAGCAAACCTCAGAGGGAACATTGATCCCCACTTAGCTGTTTATCTGTTATACAAACTTTTTTTTCATGTGGTAAAGAAATAAAAATACCTCCCTTGAAGGGAAGGAAAGTGCTGATTTACAGTGTTACAAGGTGACAAAAATTTAAAATTATGTATGTTCCCTTTATTTGCCGCTGGAATACAGGATGAGTTCTAGGGATTTGGGGCCATGCATAAATGACGTCCCGCATCTGTGACGATGTGTGACAAGAGGGAGGGGTGTGTTTAAAAATGTAACGTTACATCAAAACCGTGCAACTTTAAATTAAGTTCCACTTAAATATTTGATTGTATAGTATTTATTTAATGACTTTTTCAATGGTTTCACGCGTGTTATGATATTAGAGTGCAGACTTACACTAAATACATATTTAAATGACAAAAAATAACTTGCCACTTGATAATTTTTATTTAGAAAATA
>MUZC01002899.1:209451-231968 GCA_002072015.1 Radix auricularia
GGGGGGGGGGGGCGACCCGCCCCCCCCTGCCCTATAGCTAAATCCGCCACTGGTGTGGTCCAATAATTAATGGCGTTGTGCAACAGTCAGGGGTGTGGAGCAATAGAGAGGCACAATCTTTATTTAAAAAGTCAAGGTTGGCAACAATTTTTGCCATTTGATCAACTGCACGATCAAATCCCTTAAAACATATATTATCATTTATCTTCTATCGGGATTAAAATGATAGCATGTGTATATACATCACGGTACCCATGAGGTTGTTATAACAGTGGAACTATTTGGGCTGATATATATGTAGGGCCATTGGGGATTTTATAACTATGGGACCACTGAGCCAATGACCCTAGGCAGTTGACAAAATGTATGTAACTCTCTAGAAAAAACTGCCTCCTCCATTAGGCCTACTTAAAACCTACAGACAGCCACTGTTACCTATTCTAACTCATTGCAAATCCTGTAAGGACTCTATCCCCTTTCCTCAACATCTTCGCCTCCGTAGACTGTGTCAATCTCACGTGGACTTGTGGGAAAAGGTGTCGGAAATGGTTTTTTTTTTTTAGACAAAGGTCTATATTACAATCTGCGCTTCAGAGAGTCAAAAGCTTCACTCACGCTGACGCCTTTGTATCACGCATAAGCGACAGTGATACGAGGAGCAAACTGGTTCTCACATACCATCCCCACAACATCAGGGCCAAGGAAATCTTTTTGAAAAACCTGGGGCAGATTGGGCCCTGCTCTATCCGTTTTGCATACTAAGCCTGCAAACATTAAGGCCGGCCCTGAATTAATGAATTAGATTTATTCCATTTGTTGGTGGTTTACATAGACATGATCAAATTTAGAAATTAGTAAGGTTTGGGAGTGAAACAAATATATAAATTTCTCATTCATTTGTTTACAGAGTTCTGAACATTCGTACATTAAGATGTTTAAAACATGTTTACATAGTTCTTAACACTCATACGGTAAGGTGTTAAAAACATGTTTACATAGTTTTGAAAACTCATACATTAAGATGTTTAAAACACATGTTTACATAGTTCTGAACACTTATACATTAAGATGTTTAAAACACATGTTTACATAGTTCTGAACACTCATACAATAAGGTGTTTAAAACACATGTTTACAAGCAGTTCCTGACTAGACCATAGAAAGAACAGAGCTTTAACATCATCATGTCATTCAATTTTATTGCAGGCCAATAGAAACAAAATATAAAATGGGTTTAACAAAATATAGTTATTAGATTCTACATGCTGAAATGAAAAGCACTTTGATTTAAGGCCTTTATATCTCTTAGATTCAAGCCTTATGTTCTTAGCTCAGACGTGTTAGCAAGAAATAATGAGTGGTTTATCTCAGAACAATAAAATTCTTTTATGAGATTTTTAATGTCATCATAAATACATAATGATAAATTTAATTTAAAAAATAATGAAAGTTATTTCTTAAAAATCACAAAAATTGTATTTGGTTAAAACATTACATTACATTTATCAAGCAAACGACATCAAGTAAACATATTCTTACAGATTTGCAGCGCTTCATGTATGAATTTTACATTGTCTGTGACTTGATTTCTTTTTAAAAAAAAGTATCTGCAAATGAATACCAGAAATGAAGTCAAATGAGCAGGCAATAACAGGCTGATGACAAACAACTCTAAGGTCACGTCTGCTACAACATTATATGAAATGGGACAGCTATCTGAGGTGGAAATTACCCATGTCTTTGAGAAATTAGAGGCTTTTTAACAGTTACACATTTTTGTAAATAATAAGATTGAAGTAAAAACTTTTTTTAACAATAATGGCTGTGTGTAATAATGTTACAGTAATGGGTGTGTGCCAGAAATGTGATTAGGACCCTGGCTTTAGCCCAGTCAGCACCCCCCTTAATCCGCCGTAGATTGGGACAGTAGTGAATGTGTCACATTAATAAGTTATGTTAATGTTTATAAATTCTTGACTCTAAACGTACATCCAAACTAATTTTTGTTATAATCTATTTACAGGACATGTTACTTATATCAGCATGAAATTAAGCATCTCTGACTCTGTTATAAACAATGTATCATAAGTATGTGGTTGGGAACTTGTCTTGTATTTTGGTTGTTCTTGATTGAACCACATCATACAAGTGTTATCAGAGACTTCAGAATCTTCAATTACTAAATATAAGCAAGGGGAAGGTTACATCATCAGAATGGATGCTGACAAAAACATAAGGTAGGGCTATTAAAAACAATAAAATGTATGATGTCTCCTGCACCACTGATGGTGATTTATGGACAAACAACATCAGCCTTTCAGGTCCATCTTCTGCCGATTCCATTCTCAGATAAATGTTGCATCAAAAAACTTCTGTACTTTTTCTTCCCTCTTTTTTTGCAGTAATTTGTGTTCTAAAAGATTTTATATTTTGACCATCGACTTCCCTCTAGAAGCTTCGCTAATAAAAGAGCCAGTGGTAACACGAGACTGACGGGTTGATGTGAAGCGGGATGGGCCTGTTGATAAACTCAACTCAAATGGGTCAGAGCCGTTTGTTGAGATGCTGAATTTGTCTTCTGAAAGAAATTTAAAAAATATGTATGACATTAAAATACCAAATGATATTAGAGTTTATCAACATGTTCAAATTTAATGGCAACATTACCTACCAATATCAAACACTTATGGTAACACATCATTACATAAGAAAATGTTAATGTTAAAAATCCCTTATGATATGTGTAGTACAGTGAACAAAATAAAAAAGATAATATAGTAGAAAGATACTGTATTCAAGACAGAGACTAAATGAGCTGCTATGCTCATGCTTATGCTTTTGAATAATTTCTTGTTTTCATTATCTGCTAAAGAAGGCATTTAGCAAATGTTCAATTTTTCATGCCAACAAATATCAAATAATTGATGTTACAATAAACAGACGTTAAAATATCATATATTAAAAAAATATTTTTCTAAAGACTCCTGGTATTTTCTTGAACTTGATATACATTTTAAAATTCCTGGGAAAATCCTTAAATTACAAAAATTTCCATTAAATGTGACGAAATTTGAATTTTTGAGGTGAAAAATGTTTTTTTTCCTCTTCATTTTTTTCTCGGCGCACTTCAAGATAAACAGTTTGTGAGTGACTGACGAATGACTTTTGGATTTTTTTAATGTCCCAGAAATCTGTTGTCTTGTGGACAAGTCATTAAAACTTCGGGAATTCCATTAAAGATTTGGTGCAGTAAACAATAGAAAACCATTAAAGTAGATAAGAACATAAGATACTTTAAATACTAAACTATTAAATATGCCTTAATTTAGACCTCTTTAATATCCCTAGTTATAAATTGTCAGATACCATTGTAACAGACTCATAGGGCCTAATTATGATCAAATATTTAACAAAAAGAGAACATTCACCTATGAATTTCTGAGATGCCGCACTTGTTGCTAAATCCATCCATGTGTTTCTGTAGCTATAGAGAAATGAATGTAAAATATTTACTTTAACTTTTTCATTGACAATAAAGTGGAATGCAATGTTTATCAATGTGAGCGGACGAGTGGGTGAGTTGACAGACAGAAGTTCAGTAAGATAGGAAGGACGTGAGTCGGAAAAGAATTTGTGACAGAGAACGGCCACTTTGTATTCAGGTAGCCAGTGAAGTGAGTAAAGTAGCAGAGTAATATGTTCCAATAATAAATAAATACAAGTATTTCAGGCTCACTCATCAAAGTTGAGTCCAGTTGTCCAGTCAAGAAGCTCATCCACTTCCCAATCCTCAAGGGCATCAACTCCTTGGGCTTCAACTGTAGCAATCATTCCAGCTGTTGCTCCTTCAATCAGCTGTGTTGTTTCATCATCGTCTGCTTTAGCTTTTAGCATACCCTGTTTATAGCTTTAAAGGAAAATAACAGCAGAATAAATTAGTTTTTACATACTCTGCTCATAAATTCAATTAGTATATACAATCAGAAGTGCTTTGTCTTTTAGTATTGTATAAGCTGTTAACATATTAGCCTATAGAATTTCTTGTTGGTATCATTCATTTTAAACACAAAGAAAAAAAAAAGAAAAATAGATTTCATGTATAGCTCAGAAAATTTGGTATATTAATTTTAAAATTAAAAACAAGGTAAATACCTAAACAATTATTCAAGTACTTATTTGTTGTTAAATTTGGTTTTTTGACTGGTTACAGAAGTTTCACATCTACAACAGGAACAGCTGACAAACTTTAGAATAAATTAAAGGTACCAGCACATCAAAGTTGTGTTCTTAGACTACTTCAACTGCTTTGATTTTCAGTTCATTTGCATAGGATAAATTTACATACAATATGGAGTTTAAGTTTTGTCAGTAGGAACTTTCACATATTTTAGGATAGTTCCTTTTATTAATTTCTTCCATGGCTTATTAACTGCCCTTATAAAAATGTTGTCTCGCGCACTTGCTCCCTTGACCCCCATTGCTACACCATGGGTTTGACAACATGTTATTGAAAGTTGCTGGCGATCTGAAACAAATTAATTTTAGCCAAGAAAGCCATGAGACAGTTCAAATCTCAAAAATGTATTCAACAACAACTTACAGTTTCTGCATCCATTCAATCTTTTTCTCCTTTTTTCTTCTTTCAATGTCTTGCTTTCTTTTGAGCTATTAAGGGGGGAATAAAAAGTCATTTTACCTTGAGAACACTGTCAATATTCTTAACAGAAACATTAAATTATTATCCAAGTAATTGAACTGTGTTATTTTTTTAAATCACTCAATTGTTTCTAATCCAATGTCAGTGGAGACTACAAAATAGCCTGCATAAATAAATTTGAAGAGGTAATAAAATTGCCAAGTGCTGTTTTTCAGGGAGTTATTCATTTTTTATTCTGACTTAAACCTACACTTACCCTGTTGTGATCAAAATGATATTCTTTCTTTGAAGTCTCCCATGTCACTGGATCATTCATAATGTGGTGTATGAGTCTGTCAGACACCAATCTCCACCCATTGTTTTCTTTTCTTTTGTACCAACCGTTGCGAGCTGTGAAACAAAAATTAATTTTGACCAAACAGTCATATAAAAGTACTTATAGTAATAACAAAATTAGATTTAAGCTGGTAAATACCTTGTAAAACTGAAACCAGTTTTTAAAAAAAACTGTAGCTAATAAATAAGTATTGTTCCATTTATTTATATTTCATATTTTCCTCTCCAGCTGGTCTAGGTGCATCACATCTATCTCATTTACTTATTTGTATCAATTTTGATTGAAAAATTTAAATACTATTTATATAGCAGTGTTTGGGCTGGTTTCTTACTGTAATTTTACTCAGATAGCTTAACAGCTACATTAAAAATATGACAAATTGGATAGTTAGCAGCAGCTACCAAAAATAAAATTTAGAAAAGTTTCAACAATTTTTAATTAAAAACCTTTTATAAATAGCTTTTAAGATTCTTATAAATTATACTCTATGTCATTTTGATACCAATTTGTAAAAAAATAGTTTCTTTTTGTCTAATATTTTTAAGTAAGTAGCTTCCAGTGACATTTGTAATTTAAATTGTTAATTTTTGGCTAAACATTTGAAAATTAAAGATATCAATCATTTTAAAATATTTTTTTTTTAAATTGTTCGATTAAGCTGGAAAAATTTAGTAGATTAATTTTGATTAATTAATATATTTAATACACATATATAGATCCTGTTAAACTGGCATTCATTATTTCGCAAAATCCGTTAATTTGTGGTAATTCCAAGGCTCCAAAATTTCGTGACGTAACACAGCAAATTATATTCTGCTATACAGAAAGAAGGATGAAAAACATTTTGTTTATGTGTGCACGTCTAAATAAATAATATTAATAGGATGGAAAATTATATAAGTAGCAAAAAATATAAATTATTAGTAAATTGGATATTGGGGGAAAAATATTTAAATTTTAATTGATCAAATTAATTTTAATCGATTAAAAATTTTAACGCTTAATTAATCGTTACTTTAAGAAGACCTTTTTTCTTTCTCTTAAATTACTAAAAACATAAGAATTTAAAAATGAAGATAAATTATTAAGCAAATAACAATTAATCCCACCCTCTGTCAAAACTAACTTGAAAATGATTGAGCATGTGTTAAAATATTATTACTGTAACTGTAACAACTCCCTGGTTCTAACACTTTAACTGTTACAATGACATTAAGGTTTGGAATAATATCTGAAGCTCTTCTCTAATAAGATGTGAAATCACATGAGGCATCAAGAGTTGTTTAAAAAGTAGTAGGTGTAGTTTGTGTAGAGCCTTGGCTTTACATGTCACTAGCAAAATTTCACCATTTAAAAAAAAAATTAAATTACCTTCCTGCTGGATTTGTTTGACTCGAGCCCTGTTATGCACATCTTTGACTGTAAGTTTTTTAGATTGTGGGCTGGTATAGTCCTTAGGACTGTTTGCACATAAATCTTGGATTGGACGGTTAGTGAAGATTTTGTAGTAAATATTTGGTGGAAATGTTTCCTGCAAAACAAAAACAAAATAAATTTTTGAAGTTCATTGAAGGTATATATCAAGTTAATTTCTATTAAATAGACTTAACACTTAAGTAAATTTGCTTAAATAGACAGATTTTTAGCCATGTATGCCTTAATCTAATTGTATAATTGCTAGAAATATTTACCCCAGCTAACCTAAACCTAATATTGATCCCTGCAGCAGCATCCAAAAGCTTGGCCTCATTTGGGTTTATACATCTCAACATTGCACTGGGATTTCCTCTGGTCTTGAAGTTAATGAGGTCTTTGTAATACTTGTAAACTTGCATATCCTAAGACAAAATGTACGCACATCATTATGATAAACACAAACAACCACTCTTTGTCAATTTGTGAATTTCCATATAAAAAGATTTACTGTCCCTTCCATCAACTTTTTAAAAACAAATGCATAAAAAGCTTTATTTCCAAGTATAGGAAATAGTGAAAGTAATGAAACAATTCAAACAGGGGAAAATAGCAAAATATTTATGTAATGACATGTATTTTATTTATTAAACAGGGCAAGATATGTCTAAATGTCATTTTATGCAAAATAAGGTGCTAAAAAGATTATTATGCCTTACGTTTATCCATGGATTTTGTCTTGTCTTGCATTTTTATTAGAGTTTAACATGTTTAAAGCAATTTGGTCTTATTTTTTAAAAAGTTTGTATAATTCTACTTTGTTTAGGCAACCCATTCCATGCCAGAATTCCAGACGGAACGAAAAAGAATTTGAATGCCTTGTGGTTCTTGGCTTATGGAACAAGAAAAGTGTTTTTATTCTATATCTAACAGAACATTATATTAGATAATTGTTGTGTTGTGATTAAAAGTTAGAATAATTTGTCTTATATATACTACTTAATTCTTTGCCCTTCTATCCTCTAGTGTTTTTAGGTTTAGTAATATAACTATTGGCTGTTACTGGTGACAAATTCCATTACTGCACTGTAATGAGTCTTGGTGCTTTTAATAAATTTGGTCTTGTTTATCTGTTTTCTTTGGTGTATTGGTCCTATACAGAAGATGCATATTCTATCCAATTATTACATTTGAAGAAAAAAAAATGTCTTTATATAGTATAAAGTTATGTTGGATTTTAAAATTATTTCATTAATATGGGGATTCCATGAGAATTTCTTATTTATTATTACTAAGTACTTTGCATCTGTAGACATTTTTCATGTATGAAATAGTTTCCTTTTATCTATTTATTTCATAAATTAACAATGACACTCTGACACTTTTCTAGGTGGAAAGTCATAGTCATACTCCAATTAGTTTACCATTTTTGTAATTTACCTAGGTCTTTTTGTAATATCTTGTTATCTTTTTCTGATTTAATTGCTCTATAACTCTATAGCTTATACAATAATCAGCAAATAACCTAGTTTTAGTTCCTGATGTTGTGTAAATGATTTATGTAAACTAGGAACACCATAACCCTTTAGACTTAACTTGTTTGGGTAATATGTTCAACCAAAAATAAGTAACCATTAAAAAAATGATTTTAAAAAAATCTCATTAAGCTGGAATGTATGATAGACTTTTAGCAGCAACAGGCATCTCATTGGGATAGAAGCCATTATTTTAACTGGCCACATGCCGGTAAAAATAATAATAATTACATAAATTCCCTTTTACAGATACCAGTAAATGATGTAATATGTACCACCATATATTGATGCATAATGAAAGATATATTGCCAAATACTGAACAGAATAGGATTTAAGGTACATGTCCATAAACTTGTACTGTTTTTGTTGCATATAATGTTATACTGATACAAGATGTAAAATTATATATAGTACACTTGTTTAAAATGTAAGATACTATTCTTCTACTGGTAATGAATGTCAGATACATCATGTACTCCATTACTGACATAATTATTGAATTTCCAATCACATGTCTTATTTATATTTCATTTTTTAAAAATTCAATCTAAGGCAATGATCTGAATGGTGTAAGGTTCACAAGCAGATTTCAATAACCAGACAAACTTACAATGTGCCTCCTCCACGCCCTTTGAATAACAATAGCAGCATCTGTATCACTTTTTACATTTGTCCACACAGAAATCTGTTCTGAATTTGGTTTGTAATTTAAACCAGCAGCAACTGCTGAGTGATTTCCTAAACCAGGTTGACCTGTTGATAACTTCCTTGACCCACCAGGTCTCCAGTGATTTATAAGTTGAGTGCTAAAATAGCTGAATCTAATAGTCACCAAAAAAAAAAGGGTGATTAGGCATCATAAATTTAGAAAATACCCATTTATTCATTCAGTATCACAAAATAGAACATGGATCATTTATTATCACAAATTATTTAATAAAACATTAATATCACAAACAGAATAAAAAATCAATCATAAATAAAATTAATGTATACATTTAGTATGATGAATAAAAAAAAAATTGAATTCTTTGACATAGATAATGAAGAAATAAATAAAGTATTTAGCAGCACCACATTAGACATGTCAAAAAACAGTGATTAATAAAAAAATATTTGAAATGTGAATGCTTCCATTGATCATGTTTCCATTGATCATGTTTCCATTGATCATGTTTCCATTGATCATGTTTCAATTGATCATGTTTCCATTGATCATGTTTCCATTGATCCTGTTTCCATTGATCATGTTTCCATTGATCCTGTTTCCATTGATCATGTTTCCATTGATCATGTTTCCATTGATCATGCTTCTATTGATCATGTTTCCATTGATCATGTTTCCATTGATCATGTTTCCATATTATACAAGGCAAGTAATATTTTCACCAAAACTCCATACCAAAGTTTCACAAAAAATATCCTGGTCAAATAAAGTAAAGGGGGGTGGGGGGTTTGGTGAATTGAGTCTGACAATGATGGGAATCATTGCTACATCTCATGACAAAACAGCAATATGTTTAATGCTGAAGATCATTACAGGTCCCTTGCATGCTTTAACTTTAATGAAGCACCTAGTAGGTCTCTCGTGCAGTTAAATGCTTTCATGAGTTCCTTTACATTGTCTTCAGCTAAAATTATTTTAGACAAGTTAACTCTTCTTAACAAAAACTAATTGTCTCAGTATCCTAAAATAGGTTTTAAACCTTTTTAATTTTTAAACAAAATGGCTAAATTCTAAATAACAGCTTTAGATTTTGAGAAAGCATATCCAAATGGTCATAAATACGTCAAAGGCATTGGCTGGTATAACAGAATTCTCTTTTATGTTAGACCGGCTTGGAAATTAATATTATTTGACTGCCAAAGCTGTATTTGAAATAAATTAAATTAAATTCAAGTGTGTTTAATTTATTTCTTCAATGTTAAAAAAGTTATTATTACACACATTTTAGTCATTCTACGGCTTCTCTAAGACTATCTTATCTGTTACAGATGCTCCTTCTATACAGAATACTATTTAAAATCCACACTTATTTAAACTGTTAATGAGAGTGTAGCTAATTAAAAATTGTAAACAAAATGAGGGGTGAGACTGCAATCAGGCTTTAAAAAATTAAATGGAAAAGACGTAAACAAGGTAAGGGGTTAGCCTGACAAGATGTAACAAAACAGCGAAGGTTTTGGCAAAGAGCCTTTTTCAACGAACATACAATACACAAATAAAACCAATATTAAAAATAAAAATTTAGCTGTGGTGAAATCTTCGATTCTTTGGATTTCACTGCAGCTTAGTTTTTATTTTTTATCTTATTTTTATTTGTGTATTGTATGTCCGTTGACAAAGGCTCTTTGCCAAAACGTTCGCTGTTTTGTTACGTCTTGTCAGGCTAACCCCTTACCTTGTTTACGTCTTTTCCATTTAATAATTAAAAAATGTAGAGCTTTCAACTTACGAAGCGATGCTGGATGTGGGTACATTATTTGTCATCTGTTCTTGAACATACAGCTGATAAAGCTTCTCCATCTGAAGTCTTGCTAATGGGTTCTACAATGGATATAAGCAGAAAAATATTTGGTCATAAACAATTAATAGTTTTAATTTCATGAAAGATATGAAAAAAATCATTGTTCATTTTAGATTTTAAAAAAATAAATTATTTTTTTTTTTTAAAATCTGAAATCTATAGAAGATGAAATAAAAATTATAAGCTAGTTTAAAAATCTTTCAAGCAAATGTAAGAAAAAATTTACCAATTTTTATTAACAGTTTAAAAAAAAAAAAGTAATTTCTGCTCCTTCATCCCACTTTCTTTAGATATGACCAGAAACAATCTTCACTGATGAAACAATTATCTTGAAGCTCATTTATAAAGAACTACAGACCTTCCCATATCATCCTACTTCTTTAGCAGTTCTTTTTGTTTAGAGTGCATATAAAGTCTAAGAAGTACTCTTTTTGGTTGTTGAAAATGATGCAACCATGATAACTTTTCACTGTCTCAGTTCCATAGTAGCATGTACATTGTGCAATATTGGACAGATCCAAATTCAAGTCAGTCAAAGTTATAAATTTATTTGATTTGAAGCTAAAGAGCAGTTTCTAACAGTGAACTTCATTTGCTGCCATTCAGCTCAGTCAAAAAATTAATAAAGCAAAGTATGAAAAGATAAATTATAAAACTATTTCTTCTAAAGTATTTAAAATAACTTTTACTTCACTATCCATTCTCAGAATGCCCCAATGCTCGGTCTTTGAAAATGAAATCTTTTTCTGAAATGTGCAAATTGTTTATTGTTAAAAAAATAGTAGTTTCTTATTTTTCACATAATACATGGATAAAAATATAAGAATAGCTTTGTAGGCAGTATTTACAAGGATTAGCTCAAATTATGAGTCGACTTATAATTTAAAATTTAAATATTTTAAAATGAGGACAAAATTTAACATTTTAAATTAGATATAGTACTTTAAGGTTTAATAATTTCTTAGATCAAACTGTCTTCAATTTGTTGTGTTATTCAAGGCACACAATTATTTCATATTACAATTTTTTTTAAAGTAAAAAGCTATGTTTCTCCAATCAATATATTTCTTCTTCTTTACTTGAGAGCCCATACTATATAGATATAGATATATATATATATATATATATAGTTCTTATGTATTTTGAGGGAGTTCACAATCTTTCTATTATATTGACAAAGATACTTTAATGGTGACAAAATTTAAACAGTGAAAATATCAGAAACAGGGTGTAGTTGGAGGTAAGGAGGCAGTAGACAAGAATATGTTAAATTCAGTAGCCTCAACTGTTTCTCTTGGAGGCTTATTTCAGTCACTGATTGTGCTTGGTAAGGATGAGCAGTGTCTGCATTGGGTTCTTAATGATATGAGCTGTAGCTGACTTTCATAGCTTTGTTGTTATCTAAGTGGAAAGGGACCAATTTCTGTTTAATGATGGAGAATTAGATCAGCCCATTTTATATCTTAACTTGGAGATCAGTGAACAGTCTTGTTGATCTTCATGTGTTGGTCATCCCAGAGCTTCCAACATACCATTACCATGAACAGTCCGGATATTCCCGTAGTGATCCAGGACACAGAATAGTGTCAATTGCTTAGCCACCTCCAACCTTTGGATGATCTTCTTGGTAAACATTTCCCATATGAAGATGTGTAGTCTAATCACTGTTTTGTGATGTGTAATGTGGTGATGCTAAATACTTTAATTTATTTCTTTGTTATTTATGTCAAAGAATTCATAATTTGTATTTATTCATCACACTAAATTTATATCTTCATATTGTTTATCTTTAAAACTAGAGCTACCAATGTTTAGATTTTACTTTTGGAACCCCAGGTCCTTGTTTGCATGATTGCATACATAGTTTGTGTGCTCATCTCAATAAAACCTCTCTTTAGGAACCCTGAGGTACATATTTATACCCAAATAAGAATAATAATTTAAACTAGCCGACCAGCATTGTAGCATACGCCGCTAATGAGCAATGAGGTAAACACTGCTGGGGGTACACACAGTAGCGCATGCCTGGAAAGCGATTGAGGGCGCCTAAAGTATTCATTTTATGAAAGTAATTGTTGAGGAATGTGTGTGACTACTTTTCTGTCACTGAGCACAATGGAGAGCATGAGGTTATTATGCCAATGTCAAGAAACAAAGCTTACAGCCGTGTTGTGAAGTCATGTTCAAAAAGAAAGTGGAAAATGAATGGACACAAACACAAACATTTTTAAAAATTAAAAAAGTAATGTCTTATCTGGGGCTTGAACCTACGACCTTCCGCGCGTTAGGCGAATGTAATAACCATTACACTACAAAATACATGTTGTCCTGAAAGAACAAAGTAATTGACCTCAATTGAATGCATTGTTGGTCTTGATGACCCCCCACGCTCTGCACTACCTATTCTAGCCAGCTGATTGGTTGGTGGGGTTAGACAGCTTGGTGTCCGGCATGGTTGACCATGAGGAGAATTATTTATATAGATAAGAGCTTTTACACCCATAAATCATCAGGTTTTTAAACATGATGATCCACATAAATATGAGCCAAACATTTTTTTAGCATCAGAATGTAATTTCAGGACATGATGAAATACAGAATTAGTTTAGATATTTTAAAATAAATTATGTGAACATGAAGGGTTTTAAATAAATCTATGCCCCCTTTTTAAGTCTGTAATACTAAACCATTTTAAGTTCAAGGTTTTTTAATCATTATAAAAAATTGGCCATACTTTTCATTTTTACTGACCTATCTTAAAGTTAAAGAAATGTTGACACCCCTACATACATTCTTATTACAAAATTTTTAGTAGGAAAATCCAAGGCATTAAACATAGATGCACCAGGGTCCAGGGCATTCTTTTCATCAGGAAATACATTAATTTATTAAAAAATATTCTAATGAAGAGCAGAAAGTTTACTTATAACTTTATAAAAGAATGTATGCTCTTTATATTTCAACTTCAGTTTCAGGCAGTTTAACTTTAACTCTATTTTAGTATTAGTTTTAGCTTCTGTTATTATTTGTATTAGTCTGTAATGTAATTAGAAGACCATGTTACAGTTACAGTTCAAGTTACTTAAATATGCAAGCCAATAAATTAGATATAATATAGAAAGTAGTAAGAGTCCTATGCCTATGTGACACTTTGTGAAAGTGTAGTCTGTACTTTATCTTACTTAATAAAATAATATAATATTAATATTAATACTAGCCTATTTTATGACTAAAGTATGATATTGTTTAACTGAAAAATGTGAAAATTGTAAAAACTGTGTCACTGTGCACTGTTACTGAGAGTTCCTTTAGTTACTGTACTACAGTTCAGTCCAGTACAGTACAGTCTGTACGTTAGACCACAGTAGACTGTAGTGTAATCCTGTATATATAGTATAATATTTTTGTTATGAATCATGAATCATAATGAATGAATGTAAGTCAAGTGTTGTTACTGTAATTAGTGTACTATAATTAAGTTATACTATAAAACCCGTACCTTTAAAAATAATAATTTGAAATCATTTAGACTTTTGCAATGTCAAAATTAATATTAATTATTCATCTTTAATACTGAATTAAAAAATTATTATTATTATTATCCTGAAAAATTGTTGCTAACCAAAACATTGATCAAATTTTACCGGAAGTACTTGGAAATGGAATAGCAGTAACAGCAGTCTGAAAATGGACTGCTGCAAAATCTTAATTTACCGGTATATCATTCACGTAAACGACCATGTGCAATTGAGCATCATGAATGACCCCCCCCCCCCCTGGTTTCGAAAGATCACAGTGGGCAAGCGGAGTGGGATGAAAAGAAAAAAAGTGTGTGTGTGGGGGGGGGGGGGACAACTATGCTTCTTGCTTTTACTTGCGTTGTTCTATCACAGCATACATATGATTCAATCAAAGTGCAGTGGTTAGGCTATCACGTCCGCTCTGCACGCGGGAAGTTCCAGATAGAACAATTTTTAAACCAAATTAAATGTTTTTTTGTTTTTTTCCCCATTTTTTGTGAACATGATTAACCCTATAGTCTGAAAATCACAGTTTATGGTTGGCAAGGGAAGATAGTAAAGGGGGGAGCAGGTAACATCAACCGCTGTGCACATGTCTCCACGTATTATTACTCGCTTTTTAAATCCTGTATATTAACTTCACCGTCATCTCTAGGTCCGTCCGTCCGGCAGAAAAACAAAAGTAAAAAAATGACCCATTTCCCGTGATGCTATCGAGCTGAAATTTTGCACATAGACTCGTGTCACTGTCACCTAACAATGCATCGTATCAAAAATTTTAGATCGATCGAATGTACCATTATAAAATTAATGCACTTTTAGTTTATTTCTATCAAACTCAATGTCAGCCGTCTTCTATTGTGAACCTCCATGTGTTCTGGGGTTCAGTCTAGCCATCAGTGACCACAGCCCCCCCCCCCTTTTTTTTTTTTTTTTACAGCAATGGGAGTTCAGTCATGTTTAGTCTGTAAATGTTTTAACATAATCAAAACGTTTAGTTTTGCCTTGTAGACCATATGATAGACCATATGAGAGGGGGTTGGGCAGAAATCTTAATTCCATTGAGGACGCAGGGTTTGTGCTACATCCCTTTTTGGAGGAACTTTCGGTCTTTGGCTTGCCAAGCCGGGATCTGATAGGTTCTGGAAGTAAAACTCTCCCTTCAACTCTTCACCAGACCACTCGCTAAGTTCGAGCCCTTCCGCCCTAAATTCCTGGGGGGGGGAGGGCTGGTATTTTTGACACTACCAGTTGTCAGGTTTGTTAGTTTCAGGTATATTTGGGTCTACACCTTTAAATTACTCGTCTCCCGGGCCACGTAGAAGCCCAACTTTTCCGGCGGACCAACCGGAGTCGTAGTCTTCACAGACTCAAGATACTTCCTGGAATCCTTGGGTCGGAGCTATTTGGAGACGAAAACTGTCGATGCTGTACTGGAGATCGTCATGATTTTCCTACAGTACATTACAGGGCACTCAAAAATACCACAGCAGGAAAGGGCAAACCCGCTGGTGCAGCAGGGCGCTCCTGGGGGTCAAATTGTGGCTAAAGGCCTACTTTATGGGGAAATGGCTTGCGGGCTGGGAAAGTAGTATTACGGTAAGGATGCTTTACGGCAAAATACCGTGACCGCGCAAGCGAGATACTTGGTGGAAACTGCCTCGTAGCTGCCAGTCTTCAACAAGCAGATGCGGACTGGAAATTGTCCAACAAACAGCTACTTTCATAGGCTAGACAGAAACAGTGAACTCGGCTGCCGTTTATGTGGCATGGCCGAGGAGACAGTGGCACATCTGCTGACCGAATACTCTGCGGCTATTGGGGAAGTGGACTGGTCTGGCAGCATTCGCACTGTGGAGGAATATCTCCGTGTCGATGAACTTATGTTGAGGCTCGCCGTTGGTATTGTAGGCCGGGCTATGAGAGTCCTCCATTGATAATGTCATATATTTTGTTCTGTCTCGTTTGTAAGGGATTTATAGTAAAAAAAACAACTTTTGTTTTTACTGGTTGTTTAATTTCATTACATTACTTGGTGCTGCTGTTTGAATCCGTTCTCTCACCCCCCCTTTCCCTCTCCCCCCGTTCTTTGCACTATCTATGATGAGCAAGATTGCGGAGCATGCCACATCGCGGGTAATCTTGTATGAATTATTTCAAAGAGTATTGGATCAGTGGCGTCATTAGGGGGTGCGGTGAGGGCGGGTCGCCCCGGGTGACACCATCAAGGGATGACACCAAAATGTAAAATTATAATTATATATGTTCCCATTATTTGGCACTGGAAAAATTTGAGGAGTTTCTATGGGTTAAGTCATGAAAGGTTGACACCACGAGCTACTGCCTCGATTGACACCAACCGTAGTGATGCCTCTGTATTGGATATTCAACAGTCTCTTGATATCGAGGTCTCTGTCGTTATGAGTGTTAAATTTATCCGGGCAATCAACTTAATGTTACCCCTAACACTTTGAGTGAGAAGATGCCAGGACTATCGACTAGCTTCCTGTATGTACAGTGGCGCCTCGGTCATTGGCAACAAAAGCGGCACATGGCAACGACACGATCAATCTAGGCTTCTACGTTCAGTCTTTAAACTTTAAATGGATATAATTATAACTAAGGATTACTTTTTTTTAAAAAGAGCCATTTGAAATAATCTCATTGAGAGGTACACATTTAAAAAAAAATCATATTTCATATTTGTGTATTAAATCATCCAATTGACATAACTAAATTTGAATTATTATTGTCTAATTGTCTATGACTATGACTATGACTATGACTTTGACTTTGACTATCTAAGTTCTATCTGAAAATTATAAATTTATAAAACTTCTACTTCATACTTCTACGACTAATCTGATCTTAGAATCTACTATTAAATTGTACTATTACTAGTATGACTATAAACTATAATCTATAAATCATACTGCTCAGTCACTGCTAAGACTAAACTAATAAGCTAAACTAAGTCATCATTAGTTATTAGTAATTATCTTATATGTTACAGACGCTCCTTCTGTACAGAAGATTATTGCGTCCTACGTATTTCTAGTAATTATTAGTTATAGTTATAATAAGAATAACCCGGTAATTTCGTATTTTAGCACAAATTTTTTTTTTAAAACCCTTAAATTATAAGTATAAGCATTGCTTT
Source organism: Radix auricularia (assembly GCA_002072015.1). Lineage (NCBI taxonomy): Eukaryota > Metazoa > Mollusca > Gastropoda > Lymnaeidae > Radix > Radix auricularia. The sequence continues at coordinate 226,604 of MUZC01002899.1, forward strand.
TTTCAGTGGGAACTCATGGGAACTGAGTTCCCATACCTTTTTTTTTAATTATAGACTATAAATTACTATAATTATAGGCTAGTATTTTCTGACATAAATTAAAAAACTGATGTGAAATGAGTTCCCAAACATTTTTCACTAGAAAAAAAGCACTGAGTATAAGTATAGCTGAAATTATAGTATTAATTAAAATTTAATTATAATTCATTAAAAAATTCAATTTAAAGAATCCATTCAGTATTAGTATTAGTATTAGGCCTCAAAACAAATGTCATGATTCATAGACTTTTCAGATGTTAACATTTGACTCTTGACTGTCATTGTCATCTGATTTTGACAATATATTTAATTATTGGTTTAAAAATATATTTCAACATTTAAACAATTACAAAATTATATATTTCCCATGTATTAGTATTATTATACCTTTTAAAGTAAAAATAAAATAAATTTTTAATACAATAAACTTCAAGAATGTATGTCTTTAGCCAACTTTAAGGCTAGGTCTGAGGCTGAGGAAACATTGAACTGTCATCAAATAAATGCTATGTCTATGAGGAGTGACTATATTAAGACTTAAGGCTATAATTCAAATTATAGATTTTGTCTATAGACTAATCAATTCCTATCTATATAGAATACTTTTGAAAAACTCTAATAAGAAAATATTTCTCTTTTTGTCTAATAAAATAATATGAATAATTACAACCAGTGGCTCGTGGCATAATTTAGGTTGGTGTTTACCTGATGCAATAATCATCAATCCTCAGAATCCTGGTCCCAAATTATTTTTTGTGAGTTATCGATTACTATATAGTTAATCTGTACATAATTTAGTGTAATTTCATAAATAAAAACAAATTATGGCAGGTAGACCAGTCGCTCCGATAAATATTATTTCCAATGTTTTACCTGCATCAAAACTAGCAGGATTTGAATTCAAACTACCGAAGAACTATGGATGCAAGCCAAACATAAACTCCGGTATCAGAGTGGTTTAAGTCGAGCTCTGTTTGCAAGCTACTTGTCGGCCTTTTAGTGGCGCGACAGTCACAAGTAGAATATTTTCGGCAGCTATTTGGATATGCTGTGTGACAATTACAATATTTAGTATTTAATGAATGATTATCAAACAATATGTATCACTTGTCTATTTCTTTTATCAATAAATAACATATAAATAATATACTTTCATGTTGTATCTGGTTACTTCCCCTTATAGGGGTAAAATAATTTGGGACCGGGATTCGGAGGATTGCCCAATAATCTCATTGTGTCATTTGCCCCCTAAAAAATATGTAAATAAAAATGGATGCCTTTCTTGTTTAATTTGGAAAAATGCTAATTAGACGGAATAAAACAAATTCAATTTGACTGAAGGCTGGAGGGTGAAAATATTTTATAGTGGAATTGTAGCTTTACATCAAATTTTGCTTCCAAAATTCACCTTGTCAATTACTGCATCAAAATCGATATCCATCACTATATTATATCACTTTCAATTAACTGTTCCACTTTGAATATCCCAGGGTAGTTTGCATATTGTTTTTGATGACCCTTAGTTTTGATAAGCTGTGCTCAATTGAAATCAGGGATCATAAGAAATAGAATAATTTTTGAGAATATTGGAAGAAATTCATAAACATTGATAATTGAGAAAAAATTCAAAAAAGATCTGCCAGATTCATTACTGGAGAATATTCAAAACTGACAAGAATAACACCCTTATTTAAATCATTAAACCTTGAAACACTAGAGGATAGAAGAACCAAGAGTAAAGTAGTTATGGGTCGCTGGAAGAAACTAGGAAAACCAACACTTTATCAACATTTTAAACTCTAATAAGAATGCAAGACTAAACACAAACCATAGATAACCATTGGATGCAATAATCTTCTGTATAGAAGGATCGTCTGCAACAGATAAGATAAGATAGGTGAAATTCAATATCATTTTATTTTTCTATACTAAGCCTCTGTAATTATTTTAAAAGGTCAAAGAAAGAGGTTAATTTTGGGCATCAATCAATGACTGCTTCACCTGTCCAATAGTAGACATTTGGTCACCTGCTTTTGACATCCCTTAAAGAGAAAAATCCAAGAAATACTTTTCTCACTTTAACTCTCCAATAATGGTTGATCACATACCTGATCACTTTAGACATCTGGTCATTGGGGATATCATTTTTTAAAACATTTCCCAAACACGCCTCAACTCTTAGAAACATGATAAGAATATCCGTGATGCCATCAGCCAACATATTTTTTAATTCACTATTGGGTTTTAGGAAAAAGGAAGTAGGCTGATTTTTTCATTTAGGTGTTGTGTTCTTTAGTTGCAGTAGATACTTTCTTAGCAAGATCAGTCTTAGCTATTGTGGGGCCCTATACTGCTTAGTATGAAAAACAGATTTCACTGGGCCCAGTTTGGGTAGAGATAAGGAATTAATAAGGATAAGAAGTTAAAATAAAGATAGGCTGAACTTATGAAAGTGCTGGGCCCACTGCGGCCACATTGGTTGCAGAGGCCTAAGACCAGCCCTGTTTTTTAGCACTGTGTTAGATTTAGATACCAAATAATACTTAATATTCAGCAGATTGTAGTGGTAGTGATATAAATGGACTCTTTTATTTGTCAGAAGTTACATAAGTTTAGCTTTCTATTACTACAGAAGTTACAAAAATCTTCAAATAGCATTAAACCATGGGCAAATATTTTTATTTTACCTACATACACATTCAACTAATTTTTCACAGAGCAAAGCTATAAATTTTAAGAAAACATGCATTTGCGTTGATTATAACATTGCAAAATTTTAATATGACCGGCTTTCCACTTCTAGAAATCCAAGACTAATCAGTTTCTGCTCTGTAAATTTGCACTTTAAAAAAATTTGGTGAATCTTTCTGGATTGTGTCACCTGCTGCGTTCCATCCACCCCGTCCATCCCAGCCATGCTACTAATTACAACTATAGCTAATCCTATAATTATAATGTTATCATTAAAAATGATTCATCCTGCAATTTTCAATATTGATATGTTTTACAAAAATATTGTTAATAATATGCTTTATGTTTTACATATCTATTATTACTATTAGGATTTAGTCACTCTATAAAATAGTCTTTTCTAGGAAACAGTCTTCTTGTTATCGATATAACAATGGATAAGCATAGGATGCAAACATCTTCTGCATTGAAGGAACATCCTTTATATTAAAGATTAAATATCAAGATGCCAACCTTATTTCTCTGCTATTTCTGTTTATTCTATTCAGATAGGAATGGCAACTGTCAAAAGTTTATTACCAGAGAACCTGGGTGTCCAATTCACTTCTCGCCCTGCCCTGCGGACTAGGGAAAGCATTGGCACTTGCACACTGAGTCGTTCCATTTCTTCATCTTCAGCTCAAAATTTTGGTACATGTTTTAAAATAGAATAGAATGTAACTGTTTTTGGTTATGATATCAACTTGGTTGATATGGCCCTAGACGCATCTGAAATTATTTCTTATTATTTAATTAGTAATTATTTTATATTAGGGCTGCGGAATTTACCGATTAATTTCTCGATTAATCGGTAAATTATTTTATAGATTAAAATTATTTTAATCGATAAAATATTGATTAAAATTAAAGAAATTGTTTTTTTTTAAATTTTCGATTTATTAATAATTAATTAATAATAGTATTTTTTTTTTTTACGTACAAACTTCTCTGTTACGAAAAGTAGGAAAGTGTAAACTTGAAAATAACCTGGTTTATAAGGACAATGATATAAAAAAACATTGTTTTTATTTATTTAACAATAACAAAATTTAAATTCATAGGCACTATGTTGAACTACTTATATTTAAATATATATCCTAACAAAGTTATATCTTTTAAATTAAATTAAATTAAATACTCAAGTTATGGGCATTTTAAAAAAAATAATTATAATCATGTTTTGCTAATCATCAAACAATTTCTGTATGGCTGTATTACTTTTATATGTTAAAATTAATTATAAATTTTCATTCAAGTGCCTAAACTTCAATACATTATTTAACTTATTTTTATTATTAACTATGTTTTAAAAATAACTCAATAGAAATATCAATTGCCTGTTTTTATTACCACCCATGAAATTTTCAGTTTAATGACGTCATAATCTTTATTTCTAGTTTTAACAAAATTATCGATTAATTAATCGGTAATTTTTCAAAAGTTAACGATTCAATTTAATTTAATCGATAACAGCCCTATTTTAAATTAATTTAATTACTTCTCATATAAGGCCCAATTCTCATAATTCTATAGTTTTATGTTTTTTAAAAATTCATATTACTTTGCAAATTTTGAAACCTAATAATTCTTATACTTATAGGTCTATTACCTGGAGGGTCCAGTGAATCAACTCCATTTCAACATGTTAATATGACAAGCATTGAAATTGAAGCTGCTTTGAGAGAAAAGGTTTCTTGCAAACTTAATCACCTAAAAAAGGTATTTGAAAATAAAACTGTATATAATTAAGTTTTAATTTATTTTCAGAATATTCACTGATAAGTTAGTCATGAACCTTTAAGAAAATTTTGCATCGTTAACAAAGAAAATGACCCTTTGCAAACATACCCTTCTCCCAAAGAAAAGAAATTGCATTTTCTTACACTAAATCTGAAACTGGCTGTATCTTGCTAGTAAAGCTAAACATACCAAGCTTGTAAAATTATTTTTATGTGTCTAACATGCACTATGTGGGGAAAATACTAAAACAGAGTCTTATTTTATCTATGAAGCAGCCTCTTAGAATTCTTGTTATTTTTTGTGTCTCAAAGTCTCAAATTGACTCTCCACTCATTGAAGTTCTCTTCCTTTGCTTCTGAATTAAAAAAAAAAAGCACACCATAGCAATCACATGAACCAAACCTACCTACAAAGCTGGGAAATCTATACAGTTATGTTATTATGTTGATAATTTTTCAGGTAAAAGAAATAAGGATGTTGAATTCAGCATAATAATATAACATTATTTAGGATAGAAGTTAGAGCTGACTCTGATTATTACTGTGGCATGCCTGATTATTTGCAAAGTCATCTAATTAAAGACACTAAACAAGTTCTAGGTTGAAAAGAACTTTTTAAAAATAATTTGTTCCTCATAATGGTGGTATGGGAAAAGCTTATATCAGAACTTAAACATATTTTCTTGTGATTTTTTCTACATTTTACCTGAATTAAATGTATAATAACAGGTTTAAATTTATGCTAATGGAAAATAACGTAATGAATAATGGATGTGGCTAGCGCTACGACAATTTTGTCGTAGCGGCAGACGACCCGGTCGGATGTTGCTAGCGTTACGACATGTCGTAGCGCTAGT
>MUZC01002899.1:232629-315211 GCA_002072015.1 Radix auricularia
ATGGTTTATAGTCATTTTTTAAACTCTTGCCTCACCTTTTTCGTTGGTGATGCCGACTGACTGTCAACTCGCGAATCAAAAAGAAAAAAATAATATTAGCATAATTAAATACAGTTTTAGTCGTAACCGTAAGTAAGCACATAACACATTTTTACGACTGTCGTAGCAGCAGACGACCTGACCAGTTGTCGTAACTCTAGCCAAGCATATGTGGATTGGCTAGTGTTACGACTAGTCTAAAATCTAAATATTTTTTATTTTAACAAAATTAGTCAACGTATCTGCTTTTCAGAATATTAACAAAAATTATTAGCATACTCATTATGATGTATTTAAAAAAAAAAAAAATATGAAATTTAAAAAAAAAATAAACATGACGGCGGCGGGATTCGATCCCGCTATCACTAGTGTCGCATCATTGCGAAGCAACCGGCTTGTCACATGAGCTAGCGAAGCTGATGAGATTGTGTAATTTTTTAAAATTATAAATGTTTTTCATTTAATGGCTCAATCTAGATTTTCTTTTAAACCTTTAAAATTCATTAATAAGCTTATCTAGTGATCATGATATTTCATTATGAGAATTATGGTTTAGTATTTAAGTATTAGTAATAGCATATTTAAAAATACAGCAAATTGTTTACGACATGTCGTAACTTGTCGTAACGGCAGACAACCCGGTCGGATGTTGCTGGCGTTACGACATGTCGTAGCACCAGCCACATCCGCGCGGGTTGTCTGCCGTTACTTTGTCGTAGCAGTAGACACTCCGATGAATAATCACTTGTTGCAATTTAGTCTTGTTATTTGTCTTGGCAAAAGCAAATATTTTTTATGACCAGAGAACTCTCTAATTAAAATAAATTTTTTGAGCTAGTCAGAGTTGATGTGTATTTGCATGTTGGTATATTTGTGGCGTAGGGTTGTGTGTCCCATGTGTGTTAATGATTTTTGTGTGTGTGTGTGTGTGTGAGTGTTATTTTTTAAAAATTACTCAGACCAAGTATACAAAACACCATCTAGTACAGTCCTATTGGCATTCACTAGATTGTTTGGAGATGCTCAGCCATAAAAAGAAAATACATGGCTTTCATACTTTAAAAATAAACAAATCCCACACCCCAAAACAAAATGTTGGAAGCACAATGTTTTCATAATTATATAGCTCATGTAGCAATGCTGTGAAACACATTAAAACATGACATTAAAACAAAAACAAATTAACACACAGAAAAAATCAACCATGTCTTTTATTTATTTTTTGTTCATTTTAAAAAATGGCTGACAGTGCACTCCAAGTAAAAATGAATGAGTTTGTTAATGAAACAATATTTTGTTCTTGAAATCAAGAGATCAATGGCTATTTGTATTTTCTATATACAGTGTGGATTTTATTGTGGATTAAATACATTGCTAGGCATACATTTAATTTTGTCTATTTTGTAAATGGTGTAATCATTTATTTATTTATTATAAATCTTTTCCCCCAATAATTAGGTTTTTAAAATGTACGATGTTGATGACAGTCAGAGAGTAACAAAAGGTGAATTTCGCCGAGTCTTGGAATCTAACTGTATGCCTCTTACTTCAGAACAGTTTAATTCTGTTTTGGCAAAGGTAAATTGTGTTTAGGTTAAAACCAGCTACCGTATAAACTTGTTCTAAAGCCATTTTTTTTTTGTGGAAAAAATCTTGGGGAAAATGTTGGGGGGTCAGCTTACAAGTGGGTCATAGTTGATTTCTGCATGTACATTGGATATCGGTGTTGTCACTGTAGATCATCAAGGTCCTTTTCTACATTCTACAAAATTCGACTGCTCTACCAGATGCTTTAAAATATTATTAAACATCTGCACTTAGGGGCCGTCCATAAATGACGTCACGCTCCTAGGGGGGGGAGGGGGGTCACACTTTTGTGACGNGTGACGAGGGGGAGGGAGGGGGGTTGAAGAAATGTGACGTCACATCGAAAGGGTAACTTTAAATTAAACTTCCACTGAAATATTTGCTCGCTTAAAATTTATTTAATGATTTTTTTTATCAGTGCTTCTCAAAGTGCCGGTCGACAGGCCATCAAACACCGGTTGGCGTAAGTTATCAAGACATAAAAATTAAATCTAATTATAATCCTTAAGTTTGAGAACCGACAAGAGAACATATGAAATTGTAACCCTGCGTCGATTGATGATGACATCAAAGCATTTGTGATGTAGCCGCAGCGTTGTTTGGTTCACTCACGGCAGTAGTCTGCTAACTTTTTTGTCGGTTACCCCCTTCCCCCCCCTCCCTTCCCGAAACTTCAAGTGGTGAGTTTTAAAAACATCACAAGTGTCTAAAAAAGATCTGAATAGGATTATGTGTATATATTTTTAAGTCAAAACGACACGGAATATCCATTTTGGGGTGGGGGTGGGGGAGGTGAATCTATTTGATACAATTATAAACGTTTTAAGTTTGATATAATTATATTGGATTGGTTTTTGGTCAAACGCCCCTGGCCATTCTAAATATAATGATAAATGTGCCCATTTAAAATTTGTCAAAGTATTCATTAACTTTACTGAATGCATCGAATTCTTGACATCGCAATTCGAGAGGAGCACAAAATGACTTTTCTTCTGAGCTCAGTTTTTAAGGCATTAATTTAAAATATGACAGAAAGGATACTTTATAAAGTCAAGTCATGAGGATTAAGATTATTGTCACTCGTGTCAAAATAAATGAAAGTAGGGTGGATTTAGGTGTCTTCGTATAGTACGTAGGTAAGAAATCTACATAGTTGTCCAATTTAACAAATGCATTTTCTAGAAGGAACCTGTTCAAAAGTGGGCATATGTTCAAAGCGTACATGTACACATAACATATTTTAATATATCTAGTGGATTGTAGTGGATGTTATATGTCCCAAATGAGTCTGCATTTCCCCCAAGAATTCCCTTTTGAGCCCAAATGAGGTAATTTACCCCTGTTCGCCGACTTCTTTCTTACAGGATGCTCGTCCGTCAATTGAGGGATTTTAATAAAATACATTTTAAACATATTATTTTTAAATATTTTTTTATAGACAAAGGAAATACATGTAACTGTGATGATTAATAGTCAATGTTTAATTTGTATGCATTTAAATAAAATATAATCTAAGGATCACAGTTCGTTTTTTGAAGGCCGGTTAAACGTTTTTAAAAGACGGACCAGTCCAAAACGGTACCTAAAAATTAAAATTATGAAAGTTTATGTTAACATTATGGTTAACCCAAAATGAGCGGATTCTAGCAAATTTTATATGCCCACAATGATTCAGCATTACCCCCAAGAGTTCCCTTTTTACCCCAAATGAGATCATTTATCACTGTTTACTGTTTACCACCCCATGGTTAGATAGTCCGCTAGCGGTAGCCATGTATTTTTCATTAGTTTAAAAATTCCACAAGAGAATGCAACAATTTAAACATGCCTCGTCCATTGGTTGCATTATTGTTTACAACTCTTGTGTGACGTACGTAAAATTCTGGGGAGAAAAAAAAAATGAGTTATGATAATTTGGATATTTTATTAATGTCATAGTATTTTTCAGTCTTCAACTTGCAGGAATTACTGTATTTTGCGACGCACAAGATGACACCCTACTTTACTGCACAAAGTGGGGTGCGTACAGTACTCGCCATATTCCTCTTCCAGCGCATACAAATAATTTTAATTTAAAACATGACATGTGATTCAATGTGGTAATTTTAGATCAAATGCCTTTTTTTGCATATACTTGGCATGAAAACTGTCATTATAAGATCGAAATCGATTTGAGGAATTGTCTTGTATCTATATATTCTAGGTTTGTCAACAATGCAATGATCCTTGTAACATCAATAGTCACATTCGCGAGCTTAATCGCGAAGGTTAATCACATCAAATGTTTTTGACATTACCGCTGCATTGTTCGTTAGCTGTCTTGCTATGCCTTGACAACTAAACAATTTTTTTAAAAAATGTAATATAAAAAACAAGCCGAATTCATACTTAATCTTATGGCTTTAAGCCATGTAGGGGCTCATTTTGCTATCAAATCAGTACAGAGAAAATCACGTCAAAGCGGGAAAAGAAATCACCGGTACGTGGTGAAAAGGAAAAATTTCTTCCTGTCGTCCAATACGAAAAAGTTTGAGAAGCACTGGCTTACAAATTATTTAATGTCGATTTACATAGCTTCACTCATGTTACGATAATACAATGTAGACCTACACTAAATAAATACTTAAATGACAAAAAAGTGATTTTAAACATACTTAATTTCAATTAGAAAANGGGTGGGGGGGTCAAAGATTTGTGACGTTCTTTTGGAGGGGGGGTCGACGATTTTGTGACGACGCGTGACAGGGGGGGAGGGGGTAAAAAATCGGCCAAAATTGCGTGACGTCATTTATGGACGGCCCCTTACCTTATTTATTCATTTTATGTATTTTTGTGAATGTTTTAATACATTGTTTTAAAAATTTGGTTTTCAACAACGAATTTTAATGTACGCACTTTTTCAACTGTTTACCAAAGAAAAAAAAATATACCAGTAACTCTTCGGGTCCGCATATGAGCTGGTTACACACTTTCTATACTATTCTCTTCCAAAAAGAGGGGGGGGGGTTGGCTAATGAACGAATGGGCTATAGAACAAGTATATACGGTAAGTAGTTTGTAAGATTTTTAAATTTACTCTGTAATACCCTAAGAAATTATGGGATCAAAATAAAAATGCTCTCTTTTTATTCACTAAACAGTTATCTTTAACAAATGGAGGTACCCGAGTGAACTATGTAGACTTCCTAAAAAAATTTCAAAGTGTTGATGCATTAAACAAGTTAGGAAATACAAGGTATGTATTAAATTTTTTTACTTGGACAATCTGTAATATTTGAAACATTGACCATTAAAAGGAGGCTGGATCATCTTCAGACATAGATAACAGTGAGGTTTGCCATAGTCTACATAGAAGAGCTAGGTTACTTTGAAATAATCCATAGTGTGCCTCCACTAAACATTCACATTGGGCCATCCTGAGAAATATAAAGCATATGGGCGAGGGGTATTTGTGAAGATGAGTTATGAGCATGGCTACATCTTTGTACAAACATGGGTTATTTGGGGTAAGGGTTAGGGTAAAGAATTTACTGAAATTGTTTTAAACATTTTATAGTAGCTTCTTTGATGTTTTTTAAAAATTTACAACTTGCAACAACAAAAGAAAATTACCATCACTAGAGCTGATCGGTTTATTTAGACATCTGTGTGTTATATTGTATTTATTTAATGGATAATTATACATTGTATTTTATATTATTTAACCTTGGATGTTAATTGATTTATATAATATACTATTTAACCTTATTTATTAATTGATTGTCTTGCTCTTCTAAAAAAAACTCTATTTTCTGTCAGGTTGGAGCTTCCTATACCAAAAGAATTGAATTTAGACATTTTAGAGAAACTGCTGAGAGATAGAGTAAGCAAATTGGAACTAATTTAATAAAAATTGTGTTGAATAATTGCTACTTAATTATTTTTTATTTTAAATTGGAGATTTTCAAAATTTTAATAAATATTTTTGAAATTTCAAAAATTATATATTTTGAAATTTAAAAAGTTAAAATCCAAGCAGTTCACATCATCTCAGAAACTTATAGTTAACTCCACTAATCCATGAAAAATACATCAGCATACTGATAGTGATCCAATAAAGCTAGGAAGAGAGATAGCAGTTATAAAGATTGTTGAAAGGTGCGATAACGGGAAGGCAACACCAGAGGCGTCATAAGGGTTGGTCTCAGTCGGTGCAGCAACTCATGGAGTCACCCCCTCACAAATTACCACATGAACCTCCTCTGAGTCTTTCAGTGTCAAATAACAGGAACAATCATGATTTTACACTTTGGTGTCACCCTCGTGATGGTGTCGTCCGGTGTGGCCCGCACCCTCAGCACCCCCTAGTGACGCCTCTGGGCAACACCCATAGATAATAGTAATAAATGGAGTCCACATCTTAAAATCAAATAGAAATCAATGTTATATTAGACGTAGCCTCTGAATGAAGTGAAATAGCAATAGGCAGAATGGTTAGAATTAATACCTTGGGCCTTAGACCAACCCCCGAAGTAACAATTAAAAACTGGTGACAAAAATCAGATCTTAAGTGCAGTCTGCCACATCTTGTGGGCCGTCAGCGAGTTTTTTCACTTTGTCAAAGGTTACATAGCCCAGTGGGTGAAAGGTTACATAGCCCAGTGGATAAAAAGGTTGCATGGCCCAGTGGGTGAAAGGTTAAATAGCCCAGTTTGTGAAAGGTTACATGGCCCAGTGTGTGAAAGGTTACATGGCCCAGTGGGTGAAAGGTTACATGGCCCAGTGGGTGAAAGTTTACATGGCCCAGTGGGTGAAAGTTTACATGGCCCAGTGGGTGAAAGTTTACATGGCCCAGTGGGTGAAAGGTTACATAGCCCAGTTTGTGAAAGGTTACATGGCCCAGTGGGTGAAAGGTTACATGGCCCAGTGGGTGAAAGGTTAAATACCAAAGGAGGAGAGAGATTAAATGCTGAATATTTCACTCTGAGTATTTCTATCTTAAACTCTACAAGATCGCTACGAAAGTCAGTTGGGTATTTGCTCACATTATCTAATAACCTAAAATGTAACATATGACAGTTTTGATAGGTTTTCAATTGTAGCCTGGTGAGATTTTTATTTAACTAGTTGTTAAAGTTTCATTTTATCCACTAACTCATGTGTTCAATTTAAAACACACATTTTTAAAAATTAACTATAAAGGAAAAATTATATTTTCTTTACTAGATAAATGCAAACCTAAGATTGGTGGTGAAAGGCCTGCAGATGTTTGATTGCAACATGGATGGCAAGGTACAGAGGCATGAGCTTAGGAGAGTCCTGGAGACCTATTGTTTTAAATTTACTGATGAGCAATTTGAAAAGTATGATCAATTTTATACATTGAGCATTTTAATATATTTTAGGAACAATTTTTTATTGTTTGATCTATAAACAAAAATGGATTTGTATGTTCTTCAGCTGTGTAACATTGTTTATTTGTAACAATACAAGTGTAACCAGAAGTAACAGGTTTTAGAGAGTTAAAATGTATATAAAAAAATTACTGTGCTTTATTGTGAAGAGCTTGAATGAATATAAATGTTTCCACATCCAATTTCAAATACATTTTAATGATAGGCTTATGGTATTTTCCAGTTTTCTATGACACTGAGAGCTAATTAGTTGTTTATTTAAAACATCTAAATATGTTATAAATCAACTAAAGTAAAATAAAAATTAAAAATTAATATTTTATCACTCCCATCAGATTGTGGCATCGCTACGACTTCCAGCGCACTGGGCTTATCAATTACCAGGACTTCCTGTCAAGACTAGGAGTCAATGTTAAACTAAACTCTACTCTACCACCTTCAACGACACCAGCAGGAGGTATAGCCTTTTTATGAACTGATGTTTGAAATTAAAAGACTGTCATTTTATTTATTAACCCTTAAAAAAATCTTGCAAGATTTTATGGATTATTCTAACAGTATCCTCAATTCCAAAACCTTCAGCTCTCCCATTGCCAAAAGGGATTACTCCATGGTCCAGACCAAATAAAGGACCTACTAGACACTTGCACTACCAGCAGAAAGAAGATGAGAAGCTAGTACGGTCCTTGACATTAGAGCAGATTGAAATTGAGTTTCGAAAGAGGGTCAGTGAGTTGAATACTTAAGTTCTTGAGTTTTCTTTATCTATAAATAATTTATAAACCATTTATATAAATGAGAAACAAAAAATTAAACTACCAGTTTTAAAAACAATTAAAATTGTGTTTACGTATATTTAGTTAGTTTAAAATTACTTAGTAATAATGAAATTTAAGTTTTTCAATTCAAATTCAACTATCAATTATACATCCAGATTTATGTGATAATTCTTGATTTCATCAAATGTAATTGACTTTATTATTGAAATATTTTAAAATATTTTTTTGCAGATGCGCAAAAACTATTTAAAACTCAAAAAGACTTTTATGTCCTTCGACAAGCATTTAGATGGCTACGTTTCCATTGAGGATCTTAAATCTATTCTCAACAGCTTTACCTTACCTATGTCTGATGAGCTGTTTCTTCAGCTAATGGAGAGGTAGGTCAAAGTTCAAACCATTGGTCATTTTGACAATATTCCAAATAAATAAAATCAATTTAACATACTTGACTATCATCATAAAAATGGTAATTAAAAAAAGCAGTATAAAATTGTTCATGTGTGAATGATAAAAATTTGTTTGAAATTGCAATCAGGCTTGGTGGTATGCTAGCTAGATATAATATTTAACTGGGTATGGATAAGCCTGAGAAAGGCACAACAGATGAAAAAATGTACTCCTCAGCGAACAAATATAAACAAAGAGTTTAAGAAATGAATGTTAAAGAGAAGAAAGATAAAGAAATGAGAGATAAAGAAATGATCTACAACAGTTGGCATCAAGCAGAAAGTAAAAGTGCTTGAGTAAAACAGAGATGTATTAAGGAAAGAAGATCTAATGGAATGGATAGGAAAGTTGGTTGGCATGGGTGAAGGGGAGGGAGTCAGCATCAACATCACTGATACCTCTAATTTTTGTTGATCTATGTGCAAAGTAAAAAATGGTGTAGATAAGGGTATTGGTATGTGCAAACAAGGGTGTAGATAAGGGTATTGGTATGTGCAAACAAGGGTGTAGATAAGGGTATTGGTATGTGCAAACAATGGTGTAGATAAGGGTATTGCTAGCATACAGAAAATCAACTATAAGCTGTTAAGTGCCCTTAAGGAAGTATGTTTGTCAGTCTGGAATTACAACATGTCAAGATTAAATTACTGTAACATTGCTATTTTTGCTATTGATTATTTTTTAATCTCTTGATATTTTAAGTGGACAGGAATGCATTTTAAAAATGTTAGTGTTAGAAGACTATTATCTTATGAGGATAGGTCTCCAAGTATTCATTATTAACTTTAAAAAAAATACTAATGGCATGTTCAGTACAATAATCCAAGATTATTCAAAGATGGGGGATGATGATTATGTTTATAGGACATTTATTCATGTTACTTATCATTCAGATTATTCTTATGTAGCAGAAGAGTTTTGGTGTGCGGATCTTTAGATTGATTTAAGGACTAAAATAAAATGTTAAATTTTTAAATGATATACAAAACCAAAGAGGCTCTCTAGAATGAGTGAATCTCTGTGTCATCATGTTTTTCATGTACAACACACATTGCGTTATAATATTTAGATTTTATTCATGCTAATATAGTTATATGTTGATAAGTAATTAATAAAATTTCCACCATTCAATTTCTTTCCATAATTCTCTCATTTCATCAGGTGTGGTATTAAAGCAAATGGAAGAGTTGCTTGGGAAATATTTTTGGAAAAGTTTCAGAGCCCTATTTCAGCAGGCAATGGACAGACCATTCCTATACACTCAAATTACAAGTAAATAGATTTATTTATTTTCAATCGTGCCATACAAGCTGTATTATTAAATTTTAAAAAAGAGTGTAAAAAGAAATGAAATTTATAATTTTGAAATGTAAAGTGGTTTGATTATCATGAAGTACAAAATCACCTCCAGCTCATTTAAGTAACAAGACAGCAAACTCTCTAAACAATTTTAACAATTTTAACTCTGCAATGGATCTTTAAGTTTTTGCTCAAATAGGAATTCAGCAATTTTTGCATTGTCATAATTAAAAAATGCCTACCTTGCATTTAAAATGGAATTATTTGATTCTATAACTGAGGAGATAACATTTGAAGAAAATGGAACAAATTAGTTTTTATTCCTTAATTGGTCTTAAATTTGAATCACTGATTTTTCTTTGATAGCGTTAATACAAATTAACTGTGATGTCTTGGCTGGAATGAAATCTCCCAATTGTTTTTGTTGTACATAAGCTTTGTACTTAAAATAATTGATCAAGTTATTTGAATAATAAACTATTGTGCCATCTGTCATCTCCATGCTTTTCTGTTTTTCATGTCACCAATCAGCCCATTTACTTTTCCATTAAATGATTGTTTACAAATGTTTGATGTTTGTCATGTAAAATTTTTAGAGAGTATTACAAATTGGTTTGATTGTCTGGAATTTATTAATGAGATTCAGAACTGTCACCAGATAGAAAGTTTAATTAGCTAGAATTTGTTCAACTTCTACATAAAAGCCATTTTTCGATTGCTCTTGAAACAAGAGTGGCAGGGCATGTTTTTCTGTTATTATTTTTGTTTGTTCCTTGTTTTGCTGCTGGTGTAGTGAATAATTACTGTGTGGATTAATTATACATAAAGCAATTACAGTAATTCTAATTTAGAAATACAACATAGAGAAAACTTAATACAACCCTCAGATAGACATAAGGATAAAAAAACACTTTTCTTATTCCGTATGCAAGAACAAACACATACAAGTTTTCTTTCTTCCCGTCTGGAATTCGGGCGTGGAATGGGTTGTCTGAGGAAACCAGGAAAGCCAACACTTTATCATCATTTAAAACTCTAATTAGAGTGCAGGACTAGACACAAACCAAAGATAAAAGTAGGACGCAATAATCTTCTGTATAGAAGGAGCATCTGTAACAGATAAGATAAGAATTTCTTTTACCTTTAGGACTACACCCTTTTGTTGTAAAAAGTTGACGTGCTGGATCTATTCACTATATTGAAATAATTCATTTTAATTATGATACAATTAAACAATTAAGTATAGTTCACAAAATCTATGACCATTCCAATCCGTCAAAACTTTTTAAAAAGATTAGCGCACAACAAAAAGAACATTTTATGAATGATTCAATAAGAACTTTCAACTAGTCTTTATTATTTGTAAAATGTTATCAAAACACTTGATCATACTTCTAATATTTATCAAAAAGTGTTAATCCTATTTCAGAATCTTTCCAATCATGGAGATTCAACAAGTTGTGGACTGGGATACTATATGGAAACAGTTGTACAAGAGAGTTCAGTCCCACTACAACAGCTTGAAAGAAGCTTTTCTCCAGATGGACAAGGTAAATATCATCAATATGCTGCTGGCTCTCAATGCACCAGAGCCCAAAAAATATTTAATGGCCTGCCCCTCGTTGTATGATTTCTCTCAAATGCTACAGCACCACAATATACAACCAAACCACAATGTACCACAATTATAGCTTAGCCACATTTTATCACTGTCCCATACTTAAACAATTCATAAACTGTCAATGACTTTACTGAATGTACATTCTAATATTGTCATATTTACAGAATCGAGATGGCAAGATTTCAAGGAAAGAGTTTAGAGAACTCATTGAGAAGTTCACATTCAGGCTTGACGACAAACAATTCAAAGAACTTATGTTCCGAATAGACCCTGATCAAGGAAGTAACATTGACTACCACATTTTTCTCCGACTGTTTGAAGAGAAAGAAACGAAGGCAAGCAGTTGTTTTTAGACATTATTTATTCATAGTTATTCTATATACATCATTGTTTGGGAGTCTATACTTCTTTTTAAAGCTCACTACGTCAAACATTAAACTGTATGCCATTTTGTTAGCTTCTCATCATAGATTAATATTTATTTTCTAACTTGATCTTTCCTTCAATGGGCCAAACAGCAGCATCAAACATGATACAATTTTCAGGAAAATTGTAGGGGAAAAAATAAGATAGAAAAAAAAAATTACTTTATTATCAATATTTTGAATGCATTCAAACTTTTTATTTTTCATAATCTCTAAATTAATTTTAAAAGTCCTAAACGAGATTAATTTATAATTCTGCATGATGATTGCCTTGAAATTTTTGAAAAAGAATGTTGACCTTTTAATTTTATCAGACAGATTAACTATATGATGTAGCTGAATTTATTATTTTTTTAAATTTAAAGTAGAATCTCCCGCTCTAGACTTTATTTTATTTATATGGCAATGTTTTTAAACATGTGATAGCCTGAAGCAAGTAACATTTAATGTTGTTTTGTTTTTATCTTGCAAAATGCATGCGGAGGTTCGTTTGATGACAATATATCATTTCAAATGTTTTATTTTTAAAAAAAGTAGAATACTGAATTGAAAATACAATTCTTATGTGGACCTTAAATCACATTTAGGCCTCACTACACAACACAGTAAATCACGCCAGCTTTTAAAATTAAAGTCTAAACACAATGAATTTGACTTATGTGTAGTGTTATTCTTCTAGTTGTAAGAGATGAGATGATAACATACAAATATTTTATTGATACAAATAAATAAAAATGTTTTAAATTCATGTTTAGTGCATACATAAATATTCTTACAAAGGCAAATAAATTTAAAACTATACAAGACATCTAAAGTATCTCCAAGTGCAAAATTCAGCTACTATAGCCATTTACTTATTAAGAGACTATATTGAATTTCATAATGGTTCTTTAGTTTTTATATACAGCTTGTAAAAAAATTAAGCTGTTTGTTAAGTTATATGCAAATGTAGAACATACTGACACCACGGTCTTTTATAATATTTTTACACAAATATTAAGTCTTAAAAAATTACCTTTTCTAAAAATAACATCTCTAACTGATCTTTAACTTTAATAAATTGACTATCTCATATTTATTTATTTTTAAAAATCTGATATAATTGCCAGTTCTATATAAAATATTGAAGGAAATGAAAATAATTTTTATCATTTTCCTGTTTTTATAAATCTGAACAGACTTTGCTTCCTTTCTCATTTCTTTTTTTCTTGAATCCAACAGGAAGGCCATAAATGGTTAAAATCTGTCCACAAATACAACGATAAACCCAGACCTGCCATCCTTAACTGGGACACTGTAAGTTTAATCATCACTCAATCATGTGAATGTGTTTTTTAGCACTAGACCAGGGAACAAGTATGTGTTGTTTTTTAAATGTGCCTTCAAGAAGTAGTCAGTGAATAAAGTAGGGAGTCTAAGATAGGAAATTGGGCTTTTTCCCAATTCTGGAATGTAACTTTTTTATATTTTATGTCTTATCTCAATTTAAGTGACTTCAAATCTTATTTTTGAGTTTTTTAAAGTAATTTATTTCCAGTTGACAAGTTTACGTTTTCTGAGTATAACTGAGTCTAGTGAAGGTTAATGTTTTGAATGCCAGTGTTTTTTTTCCAATACTAAAACCATTAAACATTTTTAAATAAACATCAAATAATATTTTTTGCGAAGACTTTTCTAAGATAATATTATCATTACTTTTAGCAACTGAATAGTGTTAGGTAGCAAACAGAGAGGATTTACAATTAAATCATATAATACAAATTTTACTGTTAATGCATTGAGAAAGAGGGAGTTTCACATAACCTATTTTTCTGTTAGCAAAATTTTCTTATGGCTTAGAGAAAGTTTATGTTAAATATATGGGTAAATAGAGCACCTCACATGATTCTTACCTTACACATGCATGATATTTTGTTGTGCTGTTTATGTGCCAAAACCATTTATTTCTGCCATAAATAATTTTGGCAGAAAGTCAGGCAGCTAGAATAAAATACTAGTATGTTTTTTTTTGTTTTTTTTTGGGGGGGGAATATAATAATGGAGTTTGCATAATTCCAGTCTGGTCACTGCATTTAAAATAAATATGTAGAACTAGATTGTGCCGGGGCGCCGTGGCGCCTGCGGCGCCCCCTTTTTTTGGGCGCCTACAGCGCCAACCTTTTTTTAAAAGACCAACTAACTTGTCCTTTTTTGATAAATACGAATTATTAAACTTTATGAAATGTACGCAAAGTATTTAATAATAATAATAGGGGTTGTATTTTGCGCTCCGATGCACACCAAACAATGACGTCATCATATTAAATATTTTTACAGCGCTCATCAAAACACGATTTTTCAACTAAACTAACTGCTGTAGACTGTCGTACATCGCTCCTCAGCGTTTCAACTAAACTAACTGCTGTAGACTGTCGTACATCGCTCCTCAGCGTTACGTTACAAACATACAGAACCACACCACTGGGTGTTTATATTATTTAATAACTTGAAATAAGTGACTAGAGATAGAATTTTCCACCTAAATTTTACATCATTGCTCCATTTCCTTTGCATTGCATACAATGATAATAAAAATAAATATAGATGAGTATAGATTACATAACTGCATTTGGTTACTTCTGAAAATTGCCCCTTTTTAATTTAGTTATTTTTAATATTATGTTTTCTAAGGTTGAAGAGCTGCTGAGGGAAAAGATAACTTATTACTGGAAAGATGTATCTGACTGGTTAGTCTACCATGATAGGAAGGGCCAAGGTTATATGTCAAAAGGGACCCTAAAAAAAATTCTGGACATGCAAGTCCTACCCATCTCTAAAGAACATTTTGAGAAGTAATTATAACATTTTCAACAAAGTCTCAGTCACTTCATATTGTTTATCATAGTTAGTCATCAGAAAATTGTGTCACTCGTTATCAGTTAAACTCATTCATTGAGGAAATGATTTATGGTAATATTAATTAAGTTAATGTCTGAACAACTAATGTTATCATTTTAGGGCTGTTATAGATTAATTTAATTTTAATCGTCAACTGTTGAAAAATTACTGAATCTTCTACTTCTTCGTTCTCAATATTGAATATTGAGTTTTGCGTGCCACGAGTTTTGCGCCATTTGGCCCGTGGTCTCCGACTTCAGCCTGCTGTATTTTCTGGATTTGCTTCCATAGCCTTTGGTCAGCCAAGACCATCTGCAAGGCAGCAGTTGTTTTTTTGGCAAGTGATGCAGCGTTCACATGCCACGGCTAAAGGTTCCACGCATTACCCCGCCGCTTTTCACCCATTTGGAGCTGGGTGGAACTTGGGGATGCCTAGGCCCCGGGAACGAGTCCTTGGCTTCCCATGGATTCGAACTCGTGACCATCGGAACAACAGTCAAGCGCGCTTACCACTTGACCGCCGCGGCCCCTGAATAATTAATCAATAATTTTATTTAAAGTGAAAATAAGATCTATGACGTCATTAATCTGAAAATTTCATAAAATGCCCATAACCTAAGTATTTATTTTTAAAACAATATTTTTAGGAGATATATTTAAATATAAGTAGTTCAATTTAACGTCATATGAATTTGAATTTTGTTATTGTTAATTAATTTGAAAAATATTTTTAAAAATATTATTTTCCATTTAAAAACAGCTTATTTTAAAGTTTACACTTGAAAAAAATTGTTGTTTTCAATGGAGAAGTTTGTACGTAAAAAACAAATTATTATTAATTATTGATAATTAATTGTTCATTTATAAATCGAAACAAAAATTAAAAATTTTCTTTAATTTTAATAGCCATTTTATCAATTAAAATAATTTTATTGGATACAAATTTTTACCAATTAATTCAGAAATTAATTGTTAATTTCCGCAACCCTAATTCATTTGAATCATTTTCTTAACTTTCATAGTCTATGATGTACATAATATTTTTAGCACTAAAATAATTGAAAATATTGACATCACATTTGTCAGTGTTATGAAATTTTAAAATATATATTGATTTTGTGAATTTTCTTAATTATTTAGCTTGATAAGTAGATGCACCGACTTCAAGGAAGGCAAAGTCAATTATATGGAGTTTTTGGCTCGGCTTGGGGTTGATGTAAGACCTGGTGATGTGGTGGGTCTCAGTACACAAATCATGGAGGGCAGCAATAGAGCTGAGCTGATGCGGAATATTGATTTAATAAACAGGTGAACATTGATATCTCTTGTGTTTATGTCTGGGATAATAAATATGCTTATTGAGCTAAAAGAAATGATTAGAATACTTCACAATGTAAAAAGCTTTTGATATAAATTTTGCTTAAAGCTTGGCTGCACTCATAAAATTATTAAAATATATTCATAAAATTTTGAAACAAATTTTTGAAAAATTAACCCTTCTATTATTGTTTGTTTTTTTAATTCTAAAAATAAATATATTTTAAATTTGATGTTTATCATGGCTGGAGTTTTACTATTTTTAGGCATGATCAAATGGCTATTAACCAGTGCTACAGAACTAGTCAAATGAGTGCAGATGAGGTCATTACAAGGTTCAAGGACAAGATGTCACAGATGTCAGTTGAACTGCGAAAAGCTTTTCTAGCTTATGACAAACAAAGCAAAGGGTATATTACTAAGAAGGAATTTAGGCAGGTAAGCATTTTAAGTCTATGATCAGAAGAGTTCCACAAAATAAATTTTAAAATCTTAAAGCTTGTATATTATTTTTAAAAAGAATTTTATTTTAAAAAACAGTTACATGTTAAGCTGAAGGATGCACAAAATAAACAAAAACTTGTTAGTCATTATTTTTTAGGGGCTATAGAGTACATTTAAGCTTCTTTAGAATCTTCTGTGGAATATTGGTTCAACTAATTGGTAGTAATTGTTTAGCATTGCATTCAAAAGAAAGTAAATATTAATTTCCATGAGTAAAACGAAGAAATATCCTTCTGTAAAAATTAGTTACAACTTTCAACAGATTCTCTCAGACCAGGGCATTTTGATGTCTGATGAGCAGTTTACAGAGCTCATGGCCAAGCTTAAAATGCACAATGGACACATGAAATACATGGATTTTGTAATGAACTTTGAGGATCCACGTCCGGGAGATCCATCTCCAGCTACCTTTGAACATCCTGACAACCATAAAGTCAACCCTATACGGGGCCAGGAATTTGAGATGACAGTCGATCAAGTGGAGGCAAAACTTAGGCAAAAGCTGAGAGAAAATTTCACTGTAAGTAATATAAAAAGTGTATTAAAGCCTTGTGTTTAAATTGATCTGGGAGTAAAATGTTGTGTTTTACAATATAGATTTATTTATAGGTTGAAAATTAAAATCATAAAGTAATTTAGAAATACATATTTAATTAAGTCTTTTTCTTTTAAACTTTATTAATTAAGGACCAACCATGGGTAGCAAAAAGAATTTCATATGTTATGTTGTTTTGTTTGACTTTTGGAGGCCATAAGACAATTTTCAGTTTTGTCCCCACTACTTAAGAATTATTTTTTTCACATAAAAAATTTGAGCTCCAAATTACCTGAGGCACCTTGCATTCGACTTGCTGACCCAACATGACAGCTCTGTACACTGTACACATCTGTTTGGTAAATGTGACTCTGACAAGGATGAAACTGACTCTGATATTATAGTCTAGGATAACTGTCAAAGATGATGAAATATTTGTGGCATTAAATAGGGAAGGGCACATAATAAATTAAAAAGAAATAAAATCACTACCCATATAAAATTTTAATTTTTAATGTATTCTTCAGAACTTAAGGGAAGCTTTTTACAAGTTTGATGACCTCCATAAAGGCAGTCTTGATAAACAGAGTTTTCGTCGCATGCTGGACTCATTTATGATACACACAACAGATGCTGAATATGAGAAACTCTGTGCATCATTGGGCATCTCTAACAAAAGCCAGATCAGTTATGTTGACTTCCTAGAAAGATTTGAATTGAAAGATGGCCCTGGTGGTCATAAATGGCTAGATTCAGTTCACCGGTGAGCCTTATAACATCAGAGTTTTTAGAGACCAGAATATTAAAGGAAGTTTCTGGTAGATTAGCGTAAACCCATTTTTGTGACTGTTTATTTATTTAATTAATTAACGTTTCCCTGCAAAGAAACAGTTATGTACATAACATTTGGGAGAGGTGTGTTGGTAAATTTTGTTTTATTAAAATAATTAGAACTTTGCATCAAGCCAAAATATTTAATTATAAGCTTTATATCAATCTTTGTTGATCATCTGACAGATACAATAAAACTTACCCACCTAAAAACTTGCTGGCAGCAGAAGCCCACTCATTATTAGCACAGAAAGCTTTCAGCCAGTGGAAGGATCTATCACTGGTAAAAAGAGATAACTACAAATTAATTGTGAAAAAAATACTTACTACCCACGTATATATGTTAAGTTTGATTTCTGTTAAACGGTGATAAACTGTTAGTGACAATAAATTTCATGACCTTGTCATCTATTTTTCATAATTAACTTACAACCCTTTTGTGTGAGCAATACCCAATTATTTTTTCATATTTTAAATCATGTGTGGTGCTCAAAATAAGATGCAAGTATATATTCTCTGTATTAATGATAAAATCATTAGATAATGAAAATACCTAAGTCTATATTTCTATCCTGTCTCAGGCGTTTCGCTCAATAGACAACAAAACAAATGGTGTTATAACAAGGCAAGACTTGAGAGAGACACTGAACAAGTTTTTGATTCCAATGCAGCCAGCAGAGTTCAAGAAGCTGTGGGCTAGGTAAAATAATTGACCACAAAGGTTACTTATTGCTTGGATCTAACAGAAACTTAAGTTTGATCTTGAAAAGTTTGTGCTTGAAAATTATTTACTAATTATATAAACAATAAGGCAGCTACTTTTAGACAGTCAGAATTTATGATAATTACTTAAGAATTTGTTAACAAATGTAAATATTATCAGCTGAGCTTCCTACCCACATCCCTATAAAAATCTCTAAACTCAAACCCCCACCATCCCTCAATGCTTATACAACATAAGGATGTTCAGCAATAAAAAAACAAACATGTTCAGTGATTATAAAAATTATCATGTGTTCCTTGATCTAACACAAAAATAAATAAAAACTTTCTTTTTTAACGAAACAAAACAACAGGTTAGACACTGACAAAAATGGCTTTATATCCTACCAAAACTTTCTACAAAGACTGGGAGCCTCTGAGTTTGCCCCAGGGGATGATGTTGGCACTAGCAATAGCATCATAGAGGGCAGCCGTCACACTTTGCAGGACCACATCAGAGGGCAGCAGGAAAAACATGAAGAAATTACCTGGAACCAGTGCAATCTGACCAAGAACATGCCAGCTTGGATGGTGGAGAGATATTTGAGGTTAACCATACTTTTTTAAAGCCCATTTTAACATTTAAATTCTAAAATTCATTTTTTAAAAATATATTAACATAATAATAATATCATTCATAAGTTACAATTGTGTTTCAATTTTTCAACACATTTATCTCAAATATTTGTATGTATGAAATAGTGTAGCTCAACATTGTTTGAAAAAAAAATTAGTCATGTCAACATGAATGGCTTAACTTATCCCATTTTTTTCCCCCATTATCTTTACTCAGGGACAAAATTAGAGATGGATATACTGACTTCTACAGTGCTTTCTGCAAGATTGATACCAAAAAATGTGGTTCGATTTCAGCAAGTGATATCCAAAAAGTCTTGAGTGAACAAAATCTCTTCATCAGTGATGAACAGTTTTGTACTCTCTTAGACAGGTTATTTACATTCTGTACTCTCATTGACATTGATTATTACATTTTTTACTCCCATGGACAGATTTCCTTTTTTTTCTATTTTCAATTTTATGTGGAGTATTTTAATATTTAATTTTATTGTTTGGTCAACAAAATTGCAATGTGTTTTTCCTGATTTAAAAATATGTGCATTGTTATTTCTGTTTTTGTGGAGAAACAATGTATGTAGGTTGTAATTCTTTAAACTTTGATTTACATTTTGAAAAACTGCTCCCATATGGTTCAAAATCATTAGTCTCAAGTTCAAGATTGCATTTTGATCATGTGTCCACATCACTGTAACCGCATGTCATTACAGGGCTTAGGTCCTGCAGGAATGCATAGGAATAGCATTTCTGTTAGTGGTCCTGCAGTACATTCCCTTTTTTTATGGGGACGGAAGATTGGGAAAAAATTCTGATTTTACACCAAATTAATTTAATTCTTTATTTTAAAATTGCATAAAATGCAAAAAAGAACACAGATGATTATTAACTGAAGAAATATATGATATGTTTATGGACCCTTAAAAAAAAAGTAGTATTTCAAACACCATGCTCTTTTCAAAGAAAGTTTCATTAGAATTTTTTTTTTTTTTAATGAATTTTATTGATATGGAAAGATTAAGATTTAAATGTGAAATCAATACACATTGATGATTATATTTTTATGATCCTGTAAAAATAAAATTTCTCTCATTTTCTTTTTCAATGTCTTTAAGGATTTCCACGTATTTAAAAAAAATTATTTTTCTGTTGGGTACAGAATAGGCCTTGGCACATCAAAAAGTCGAATCAACTATGCAGATTTCTTAAGTGCTTTTGAAGATGGTCGCAAATCGAGCTATGGAAATCAAGCTCAAGTTTTAAGCACTGAAGAATATCATAAACTTATGCCAGAAGAAGCTGAGCAAAAAATGAAACATAAGCTTCAAATAAACATAGAGGATATTACAAAGGTTTGAACAAAGTTAACATCATTTCAGAAATTGCTAGACTGCAAAAACTTTGAAATATTTCCTTTATAGATACTTCAAACAATATCTATGCCTGCTATTTTCCCACAATAAATATATGTAAGCAATAACTATGAACTATATATCAATTGTCTAAATTCAAACAACAACAGGGTCCATTAGATAGGTTTTCTTTATATAAGGTAGCAGGACAAAGTCCCCAAAACTGAAGTCCTGCAACAAGCTTTCAGTTGTTTTTAAAAACAATAACAAAAAACAGGTGGGGCTGGGCATGTTGCAAGCATCCCAGACAGTTGACTTTAGACTTTTGAAATTTTTTTATGGGAAGAACAAACAACGTCCATCTATTTACAGTTACCCTTGACATCCCTTAGTTTAAGATACTTGGAAATAAAAATGTAATGATCTATCCAAATAATAATTACTAGCTATAAAAACAATTCAACAGTATTCAATTTAAAGGAAAGGCATGTTACAATTGTTGGTTATGTTTTAATGATATTGGTTCCCATTAAATGCCTAAACTTCTAAATGTACAAAATATCATATTTTAGTTAAAGTGCTAAAAAGCTGTTGTTATTAAATCCCTTATATTAACTTCAATCCCTTATATTAACTTCACCGCCATCTCTTCGTTAATCCGGCAGAAAAACAAAAGTAAAAAATGACCCACTTTCAGTCATGCTATAGAGCTAAAATTTTGCACATAGACTTGTGTCACCTAACAATGCATTGTATCAACATTTCAGATCGATCAAATGTACGTAATTAAATTAATGCACTTTTAGTTTATGTCTAAACAAATGTCTGTTGTTGTTGACATCCACGTGTTTGCTGGAGTTCACTCCAACCATTGGTGACCAAACCCCCACCCTTAGCCATCCCCATTTGACAGCAAGAGAGTTAAGTCACGTTCAGCCGGTAAATGTTTTTTGCGCTGTGCATATTATGTTGAATATAATTAATACTTTTAGTTCTGTCTCATCCATAAGGAATTTTTACGGGTTGTTTTTTTTTAAAACTATTATTTTCTTGTAGTATAAAGCAGCACACTTTTGTAAGTGGAATAACTGTCTCATTAACTCCAGTTGGAAGCTGGCCTAAGCTCAGAGTTTTAATATCTGACATCCTGATTGCAGCTTGATTGTATTTCAATGTCCAAATTAAATTACATGCCTGCTTAGCTTTTCACATGTTGATCACATGTCAAACTGCCAATAAACTTAAAACTGTATTCCAAACTCTATTTGGGAACTTAACATTTTTATTTGTTTATCAACAAGATGAAACATTAGCTTTTTTTTGGCTTCTTCAATATTTCCTTGTAAATCTAGGCTCTAGCTGCATTTGATAAAGAACACTGTGGAAAAGTGGCAGTCTCTGACTTTCGCCGTGTCCTAGATTTATTCTGCTTTGTTATGACTGAACCCCAATGGAAACTCTTCAAAGCAGGCCTCAACATAGACCCTGAACTATTTATCAACTACAACGATTACTTATCTCAACTCTTGCCTGGGAATGTAAGTGAGAGCTCTATATCTAAAATATTTTTTATTACCCAAATCCTTACTCAAAACATAAATCTGTAGAATTACATAACAATTACTTTGTACTGGGTAAATCTAATTTTGAATCTACAGTTTTTTGGGGTTTTTTTGGAATTTTTAAACATAATTTGAAATAAAACTGGAGTCTTACAACAAATATTGTTACCTAGATTAAATATTAATTCAATTGAAGATATTTGCTTTTAGCAATGAGCTTGATAAAATAGAAAACATTTTAAACAATTTTTAAAAAATATAAAGTACAATCTTTCCTACCAGATACATGAACACTACCTCCATTCTGTAGAGAATTCTTTCTTGCCAGAAAGGATTAACACTTTAGACTATGTAGATGAGGCTGCTGAGAGAATTCATGAGGCAGTTCTTTCCCATTATCACAAGATTTTGAGGGACTTTGAAAGATTTGACTTTGCTCAAAGTGGATCTGTTAGTGCAGAAGAATTCAAACAAGTGATTTCCAATAATGCTGTGATATTGAATAATGAACAGGTAGCAATATTAAAACATTTGAGTTAGATAAAAAAAATTACTCCCCTGCTTACAACATTGTTATTGAAAAGATTAAGTGAAAATAGATGTCTTATCTTATCTTAGATATACAGACGCTCCTTCTATGCAGAAGATAATTGCGTCCACAGACCATGAGAGATAATCTGTTGGCAAGTGATGCAGCGGTCACAGGCCACGTCTATAGGGGTTCCACGCATTACCCCAGCCGCCTAACTATTGTCTAGTTAGGTACCCATTCAGAGCTGGGTGACTCGGGGACTCCTCAGGCACGGGCACAAATCCTCGTTTTTTGCGTGGATTCGAACTCGTGACCAACGGTACAACAGTCGAGCACGCCACCACTCGACCACCGCGTCCCACCGCATGTCAATTAGAGTAGGTCAAGTTTTATGTTACCAACTTTCATATGTGGCCGTGTGCCACCAAAACATACATAGGTGCGCCACAACTGCTCCCCCCTCACCACGCACCCAAACAAAGGGCTCTCTGTTCACTCCGGCAGAAGGATGGGGCCTGGAGTGTTGGGTTACTGATGCTGTCACAGCGACCGTGGTTGAGATAAGAATTGTCTCCAAAATTTATGGGACTCGGAAGACGAAAGTTTCCGTCTCCAGCACAATATTGTGTGTTTGGATGCCGGAAGCGAGCGCTTCCGGCGGAGGTGACAATTCTCAGTCCTCTAACAATATCCCCCCCCCCATCTCATCAGCCCAGCACAATGGTGTATTTGGGTGCCGGAAACGCATCGCTTCCGGCGGAGGTGAGAGTTATCTGTCCTCTAAACAATGACCGGAAATGTACGTTTCCGGCTAGAGTATATTCAATACTACTAGACCGGAACCAACATCTTCCGGTCTAAGGACTATATAAGGGAGGAGAAAGCTAGTGTAGGAGGGAATCAACCAGGGAATCAACCAGAGAATCACCCAGAGGGTCACCGAGAATCACCCGGCACCTAGGTAGCATAGGGCATAGGCAGTAGAAGCACTGTATACTTTTTTTACCTGCTAGCTAAATTACTGTGTCAACATATAGATAGATCAATAAATAAACAAGTATAGAAACTATAGTCTTCACGACCTGCATTTCTTATTACCTGTGTGTTAAACAACACCCAACCTTAGCCCACCACTCGGCTACACATAAAACATTTTTTTTTAAACTCTAGTCAGCTGAAATGCTATCCCTTTATTGTATGTGTATGTTAATAGTGATGCCTTGGCTCGTAATTTATTTTGATGAGATATTTTATAATGTTAAAATTATGACAGGATTTTTTAAAAATCAAAACAACAAATTTTCCATAAGATCTAGCCAATAAGTAAAATCTTGTGGTTTGACATCTAAAAATTGTTTTGCAGTTCAACAAGCTATGGGAGGTGTCTCCTGTTAATGAGTTTGGCAATCTGGACTACAAGGAGTTCTTGAAACTTTTCTCTGAAGGATTGCCAATTCTTCTTGACTCAAACACACAACATCTTAATGTTGATGCACCAACTAACTGTGCACTGGAAGATCCTTCCAGACCATCCACATCTAGACCACTATCCAGGGTATGTTACACTGTATTCTAACAAGGGCCCCACAATGTGTACAAAGCTCATCTCAATAGATCCAGTTTGGTTTGTCCCATACTTTAAAGCTGAGTTGACAAGTTTGGAAATTGCACCAGATGTAATGAACTCACTTCCTTTTTATTGGACCATAAATATTCATGTTGTACAGACCAAAAATTGCACCAAATCTAATGATCACACTTCTTTTTTATTAGACCATAAATATTAATTTTGTACAGCCCAAAAATTGGGCAACCCTGCACTCATTCATACTGAATTCACTGAGCCTTAATTAAAATTTGATGTATTGTTACATCAAACATGCTGGAGCATTTCTGAATTGTGCTGAATACAGAACGCCTCAATTTTGACTGGATGCCCTGTGTTCCAACTAAATCATGCTTAGATTCATTCAGATCTTCACAATGATGGTTTGGACCTTTAAAAATGCATGATGGCCTTGAACACAATAAGAGTGACAGTATACATCTTTAATTAAAAAACAAACATACAAATAGCTCACATAGTATCAATATATAAGATGTAGCCAGAAAAGATGTAAGTTTTACTTCATAATCTCAAACATTTACTACTATAGTCTGGTCATTTCACTTCTAGGCAATCAGTCGACCATTATCACGGTCAACTCATGTAAGTTCACGATCAGGATCTCGAGCCTCAACTCCCATGGTTAATGCAGAAACTGCAGAAATGGCGATCAAAGATGCAGTATTAAAACACTGGAGGAGTATGCAGAAACAGTTTAGGGAAATGGATCTTAAAAACTCTGGGTCGATAAGTGTGGCTCAGTTTCAATGTAAGTATTGTAAGATAGAAATAACTATTAGGTAATAAATTTGATCAGTTTCTCTAAAGAATTTTTAAAACCTACATCAATGAACAGAACAAAATTATCATTTGATTTCTAGTTATTTGCTTTGACTTCAACAGTTTTACAAAATAAATTATTTTCTCAATTCTTTGACAACTCTTTACAGAAGCCTGTAAAACCCAGTTTTTTTATGTGCATAATTTGTATACACCACATCAAATATACATGTATAATCATTATAAAAATTTGCATCTGTTTTTCTTCAGATTTGCTAAGTCAGTACGGTGTAGTTTTATCTCCTTCAGAATTCCATGACCTAGTAACAAAATATGATATCCATGAGAACGGAACATTTTGCTATAGCAATTTTTTGCGCCATTTCCTCTTAACTGTGAGGTCTTCTAAAGGGCAAGCACTGACTTCTAGAGA
This sequence comes from Radix auricularia, assembly GCA_002072015.1. Lineage (NCBI taxonomy): Eukaryota > Metazoa > Mollusca > Gastropoda > Lymnaeidae > Radix > Radix auricularia. The sequence continues at coordinate 257,887 of MUZC01002899.1, forward strand.
AAGAGAAGCAAGTAAACTTTTTTATGTAGGTACACGTTTTTAGAATCTTTGCGTCCACCTAAAATTTTGTAATTTTTAATTTTAAGCTCAATTACTGATAAGTTGCCACCTTCAAGAATAATGTAACGAAATGATATGAACACCTTTATGGTGCCAAATGAACCATAAGCATTTAGGCCACTACTATCCTGAAGGTTGGGGGAGATTTAGTGTCCCTCTCCAGATAGCTATTACCTAGGATGGTGAAAAAATGATCTGAGGCACAAGATTACAGCTGCCACTTGTAGAATTGAGGTGTGGATTGGTGGTAAGCCACAAATTATAGAAACTACTCCACCTCTCAAACTCAAGGAGTTTTTCTTACCAAATCACTTTCCCTTGTCACAGGCACTTTAGTGCTGAAAAATAAAAACCATTTACCGGTACCCCTGTTTAGGACCCCATAATCCCAACGAATTAGAAGTGTGTTGTCTTGCACAATCATTAAAAGATTGATAGTGTAGGTTCTTTAAATAAACCATGAGCTTAAACAATCCTCTTGACATAATACTCTTTTCCATTTAATTGACATAATACCCCAACATTTTCCTCACATTGTTATACCCTGACTTTATTTTGATTTCTAGAGAAAAGGACAATTACCTGTTTTTGAAACATTTCTTAGCCTAATAAAGAAGTATAATAATATTGGTAACATGGACTTGTAAATGACTTTTTCATAAGAGAAATTAGAGAGTAAATCCAATGGGTGAGACTGCAAGGTGATTAGTAACAAATAAAACAAGTATGACTTACACCAGAAAACAAAAGTGTTGGCAAGAATCCTTCAGCATGGATTGCACCAAAAAAAACCATTAAAAAGAAGAAAACTGAAGAAATTTTTTTACAAAATGTGGGTGAGACTGCAATCAAGCTTATACATTCCCTTTTTGCATGTTGTCCATGTACTTTAAAAAAAATTTAGCAGCATAGAATACAAACAGTCATCAATCATTAAAGTACCTCTCATAATGATGTGAAAACGATTGCATCCCTTTGGATTTACTGAAGTTGAAAGGATTATTTTTACACATGGCTCAAACATTTTGATACATATCACAGATATATTGACTTGACTCCCCAGGGATCTAAAGTAGACAGCATTTCAGTACTCCAAGCTACAGAAACCATTGGCTATTTCACTTACTGTCATCCTCTGTGTATACTGTAAATATTGTGACAAACCCAGACTTAGGGTGTGATCTATATAAATGTGTTTGGATGAAAAATCATTTTCAAAAGGACTATCGATAGTTAATTTACAATCAATATTTAAAATATTGTTTTTTTTCCCCTTCTTATTGCAGCAAGATAACTACTCTTCTATTCAAGAGGAGGATGAAAAAGATGACACTTTTAGAAGGACACAAGATTGCATCCGTCAAAAGTGGAAGGAGATGAGGCGAGAGTTCAGAAATATTGACAGAAAGTCTAAAGGTGTTATTCCTACAGATGATTTCCGCCAAGTTTTACGACAGTACAATATAAATTTAACAGAAAATGAATTTCATGAAATACAAGGAAAATATGACAAGAACTTAACTAACTGGCTTAACTACAATGACTTTTTAAAAGACTATTTATCAAGTGAAGCTAATTCATCTGTGGCTTCATAAGTTTTAATAATTCATCATATTTGAACTATGAATAACACTAACCGCAGTTAATTTTCAAAGAAGTTTATGAATTTAACTTTAGCAGTATTATCTAAGTGGTTTATCATTATTTATAATTTATTGTACCTAATATGTAATGTACAGAATACAATAATATATTTTGCTTATCGTGCCATTCATTTGCTATTTCAAATTTGTCACTCACTCCAACTCATTTTTGTGTATGCAATTTATTATTGGTATTCTTTGAATTATCTAAATACAAAGTAAACATTGTTTTATTTAAATTTAAAGTTTAATTCTGAAACTTTACTTGTGAAAAAGGTTTAATGATCCAAAGAAGTATTTCTGAATTTATTGAAGCCTTCTTTTCACATTTAATAATGAAAGATTAGTACCGTATACACTCGTTAAATAGCCCGTTCGTTCATAAGCTGCCCCCCCCCCCATATTTTGGAAGAGGGAAGTATTAAAATTTTGAAACCTACTCGTAAGCGGACCCCCCAAAAATAACAGGACAGCGTAAACAAAAAGGTACACATTTTTTAAAACTACAAGTACAAGCTAAATCTTTCATTATGATTGTTAACTTCGTATTACCTTTCTTCTCTTTGGTAGGCTAGAGTTACCGGTATCTTATTTCTTCTTTGGTACATTTGTTGTGAAACAATGTATAAAAAAAATCATGTTAAGCCTGGTCCCTTTTGGAACTCAGGACGTGTTAGCGCATTTTCGTATTATGTATCAGTACTTATGTTAGATATCAGCATTATGTAGTTATCAGTAATTGTGTTTAGATTTTAGACATATTTTTATGAATTTTCTTGTGTAATGAATATACCTGACATTTTTAAATTTAAAAGTCATTTCTTTACATTTTAAAATTTTTTATTTTCTCTTTAATCTAACTACAAGTCACCACAAATGATGACGTAAAAGTCTCTAAACCTTTACACATATTCTAATGACGTCAACTAAAAAAAACAACTAATTCTTTTGCACGCCTTCGCACCACTCTTGAATGCTTGAAAAATGCTCTATTCGACTTCCGGCAATGGCGGCCGTTCCCTGTGCCAGTGTTAACTCTCGATTCGCAAAGTTTTTTGGTAGTTTTAACGGGGTTTTTTAACGGATCGAGTAACTGAGTGTTGATGCACCAATGGCAGGTCAGGACATACAAAAAACATATATACATCATGGGTCTAGGACTTATGGATCCTGTGATCAGGGTGATGACAGACGGACAAAACACGGGTGCAATAGCGATTTCGACATCTCGAAAATGCGCTAAAAATGACTGAATGATACAGTACTATGGTATGGGTAACCATGCAAATGTTGCAGTACATAATTAAAATGTGTTTGCATTATCATTGCTTCAAAAGCTAAATACATAACTGCATGCAATATTACTACATTATCACTGTATTGACTACGAATGTCTATAGAAAGTGTTAGGGGAAACATTTAGTACTTTAAAACATCCCATTTCCACGGTTTTTCATCATGGTGGGGGAATGTATTGCAACTCCAGCAAGGAAACGCTGCAAATATATGGTTATATACAACTAAAAAGGAGAAAATAGTGCACCTATTGACCTACTGGCTTAAAGTCCTCCCATAGGACGGTTTTCGGCAACTAGTGAATCAATGACTTGGGGTAATAGGACAATGAGCTCCACCCACAAGAAATATTTAATTTTTAAAAAAATTATGATTAAATCTCCCTCAACTTCCACATGCATACCAGGTATTCCGATCACCCATTCCACTTTACTAGGAAAACAATTTTTTTTAAAATGCGTTCAGATTCTATATTGCAATTTTGAAGAAAAATATATATTTTTTGTAACTTTTACAAACAAGACCACACAAATTTAGAACAGATGTGTACCAGGAGTTAAGAATTAGAATGTTTACACATGATTTGTCAATGTGTGCTGCAAATATGCTTTTCTTGTGGATTACTTTAATTTCTCTTTCCTCCTGACATAGATGTTTAAAATTTGAGATATATTTTTAATATATCTAATAGCCCATCATTCCTCAAACACTATAAATAATAAGAAAACTCAAGTCTAGTTTAGTGTACAGTAATTTAATCAAACATCTCTGCTGGTACAGGTGTACATTAACATTGGACGCTAATGTTTATTGTGTCTTGGCAGCTATTCTTCTGTCTCTCTCCTCAGCAATAGTTAGCTTCACACCCTTTCCCCTGGGCAAAGATATCCAGGGTTTGTTGCCCTTACCAATGATGAAGACATAGGACAACCTAAGGATAAATATAAAAGCATAGAAATGTATTGCTAATTGAAAAATCAAGTCTGGATATCCATCCCTGGGAAACATTCATTAATGAAAGCCTGTAAACTGTTAGCTAGAATATATGACGTATGTCCTACTTAACAAACCAGGGTGCTTTGGTTTAAGTTTTTTGGACAAGTAAAGATCTTGAATGAGATATGTTTCAGTATGAATAAGACGTGTAAGTACCAATGTTCCTTTGAACTCTACCAGACAGCTGTCCCAGTTTTTCTATAATTTATCACCCCCCCCCCCCCCCGAGTATGTCACTGTCCCTATTTATCACCATTTCAGTAGTTAAAAGAGAAAAAACTAATCAGAAACAAAAACTAATCAACCAATCAATGTCAAAGCGCATGACAGGAAAATGGAACTAGGATTTGTTATAATTTAGTCTTCCAGAATTTTAAGTCATAATTTTTTCAAGAATAGGTTTCTAAGTGTAGTGTGTAGGGCATATGTAGTGTATATGGAAGAACACGCCATGTATTGAGCGACAATAGTATGTCTGTTGACTGGCACACAAAGTGAAATTTTAAGATAAACCTATTTAAAACAATTTGTTTCATTCTATTCCAAGCACTTATTTACATGTAAGAACATTTTTTCTAAGCAAGTTAGCTTTTTTTCTCCTTAACAGATGCTCCTTCAAAAAATAAGATTATTGCATCCTATGCTTATCCATGGTTTGTGTCTAGTCTTGCATTCTTAGTTATAAATGTTAGTTCTGGTTTTCCTGGATTCTTCAGGCAACCCATTCCACACCAAATTTTGGACAGGAAGAAGGAGACTTTGTATGTGTTTACTCTTGCATACGGGTTAAGAAAAGTATTGTTATTCTTTAATGCTTCAGGGACCTAGGCATGGGGGAAAGTTAGGTTCAGGGCATGAAGCTCAGTAGGGTAGGCTTAAGCTGCACTGCAATCCCACACAGCAGTTTTAAATTGCTGCGCAGCAAATTTTGATAAGGATCATTTATTATTTCATTGTGCAAACAAACGAGTTCATTATTTTGCACACACAACAACAAATCTTAGAGGGAACATAGGTGAGAAACCACATTTAATATTAATTGCAAATTGATGATTTGAATTATTTAAAACTGAAATTCAGATTATTGAGAGTTAATGTACTCAGTCTAGTGGCATAAATACAAACCTGGTGGCAAAGGTGTGTCCAAGTGCATCCTTGATGTGAACAATGTCAAAGGAACCAGGATGCCTCTCTCTATGAGTGATGGTTCCAACACGACCCAAATTGTGCCCACCGGTGATCATGACAAGATTACCTATAATAAATAAAAGTTCTTAATTTTCTGCATTCTTAATGCTGTTTTATTTTTAAATTTAAAATTTGTAAAATCACTTTAATATAATATCCCACCATTTTGTATGCTGACCAGAAATGTGAACTGGTTAGCGACCGTCTGGAGGTTATTCTTTGGGCCTCACTTTGACTTAATTGCTCAAATAGAGAGCAACAAAGCTTCGATATAGGCCTTAAACACAAAAATAACTGCCAAATAAATGAACATGTCTAACATTCCAATATAGAAGTATTAACCTTCTTTATCATAAGGTTTTTAAGACTGCTTGTCTTTGAGGACTGGTTAACCGTTAAAAAAAGACCGGTTAACAGTCGACCCATATTTTTACTATGTTTTGTGAACCAGAAAGAGAACACATTGCGCCATCTGATTTGACATCCAAGCGCATGTCATGTACTGACGCTTGTGTTCACCGCTGCCACGATACCGTAAAAACAGTGAATTGAAAAAAAGAAGGAAAATATTACTGGTGAATTAATTTTAAAAATAAACCGTAATGATTACAGCAATATTCTATTTTATGTATTCAAGTATTAAAACAGGGTGTTATAAACAGGCTATTTGTAAAGAACAATGCACTGTTAAGAGGTAAAATGGGAAAATTGAAAATATCTTTTCAAACAAGAACATGCTACTTGACTAGACCATAAGTCTGGCCCACATATGAATGTTGAGTGGAATCCGATTTGAGAAATTAACTAACAGAAAAGGGAAAAAATATCTTAATAAAAAACTTATATAAATCTGGGACATAAATTTCTTTTAGAAGTTTTAAATTTGTCGCACCATTTTGTATGCTAGCCAATATTAAAAATGACCAGCGACCGTCTGGAGGCTACACTATTGACCCACAGTTTGACCACCGAGCCCAAAATTTGGAACAACGTGGCTTCGATTGAGGTCTGAAAGAAGGGGGATTTTTTAAAATAGTAATATTACCTGTATCAAACTTGATAAACTCTTTCATCTTTCCTGAAGCTATGTCGACCATGATGGTGTCATTCACTTTCACCAATGGATCTGGGTAACGAATAGTCCTGCCATCGTTTGTTGTAATGTATGGCACATTCTTTGGACCAGTTGCAGCTTTGCGGACACGGCAAAGTTTGTACTAGAGAAAAATACCAATAGCTCTTGATTAAAAAATTAAATTGATAATCTGTATTCATTAAATTAGTCACATGAAACCATGAATTAAAACTTGTTCCACCATTTTGTATGCTGAAAGACCACGAGGCACATTCTGCGACCGTCAGGAGGATATAATATTGGCCCTCTTATGACCAAACAGCTTTTTAAAAGCAGCATGGCTTCGATAGTGGCCAGATATAGATTTACTTTAATTTCTATCATTACAGTAAGCATCTGTAAATTTATACAAAAATAAGGATTACTACTTATCTTGACCCAATAACAAGCAAGTAGTTATACCTTAGCCTCCTCCGCTTTAATCCTGTGAACAACAAATCTGCCCTTGACATCATAGAGGATACGGAAGTTCTCATTAGTGCGATCAATAGTCACCACATCTGAAAGGTATAATTTAGCAACTTTAGAATTAATAGGCATAAAGTTCCAATGAACTTCCAAATTTAAGAAAAAGGACTATGGAAGTCAAAGATCTTTTTAATACAGAAAATGTAAAACCATAAATATTAACCCACAAGCTGTGGCCAATTAAATCGGCCGACAAAAATCATGACCAAATAGCAACTTCCAATCCCCTATTTTATCGTAACCTAAGCCCCTTCCTTTTATTATTATTTAAATCTTCTTCCGGGTCAAACTAGCAGTTAAAAATTAAAAGAAAAGTATTTTTAATCGGCGTTTTATAGACACTGTTTTCTTAGGCGGACTTTTGTTTCCAAATGGATAATTCTGCAGTTGGACCTTCAGGTATAGGTTTAAAAAAGATATTTAAAAATTTGAAAGCATCTTGTGTAAATATCCAAGTGATAGAGGTGATTATTTTAATATTCCACATGATAATATTAGCTCGGATTCTAGTTGTAGTGAATCTACTGATGCACTAGTACTAGTAATGACTAGTACTAGCCCTATGCCTAATGCTAGGAATCGCAGTTTGACATCTAATTTGCACATTCAGATGAAAATTTATGCGTTTCAGTGACTGCTTCATATGATTTTCATGCAAATGTAATAAACTTCATAGTTGGGCAACACAAATCAACCAAAAACGTTAATGAACAGTGTACAGCAAACACCACAATACTTTTTTTCCCTGTTCCTCAACAATGAGTTTTGCAAAAATAGACCAATAGATATGTCTTTCACTGGTAAAATAAAGGATTTATTTATTTATTTGTACTCAAAACTTTTTAAAACCATAATTTTCTGAAAGATAAATGAAATATCTATCATATTTTATAAGTGTTTTCATAGAATCTAAAAAAAAATTACGTTACGGATATTTGAGTTTGAAGAAATATGTAAAAAATTGTGTGCGTGAACATTCTAAGGTCAAGGTCACATGATTTATTTTTGAGGGGTTGGTTAAAAGCGCTAACATAATTCCCATCCATTCCCCTTTCTAAAAAATAGGGGTTTTGAAACAATATTTGTATGCATTTTTTAAATATTTCTGACAGCACCCAAAATGATAAAAAGGGCATCTACATTACACAGTTCGTGGGTTAAAGTTAAATCAATATGGATAACAAAAAATACTAGGGAAAAAAGCTGTCAAGTGGACATTGACATACCCATAAATCCAGTGGGATAGCAATTGTCAGTGCGGATCTTGCCATCAACTTTGATAAGTCTTTGCTTAACAATCTTCTTCACCTCTTGGTAAGAAAGCGCATACTTGAGTCGGTTGCGCAAAAAAAGTGTCAATGGAAAGCTTTCACGTGACTTGTGGGGTCCAGCACTGCACTTTGGTGCCTAAATAAATGTAAATAGTAAATGAATAATAATATTTAGAATGTCCTCATCTCCAACTACACTACACATAAGAATGCAGACACTTAGGCATTTCATTTACTAAATGAACTAAATGAGAAGGACATTACACAATAATTCATTGTAAGTTAAGTCTTAAGGGCCGATGCACAATTTTAGTACTTGACTTATGAACTTATTTACTAAAATATTGGGGTATAAGACATGTTATAATAATTATAATATACTTATTATATGACTTTATTTTTAACTTACAAAGACTCCACCAGCTTTGTCCAGCATCCATGATTTAGGAGCTGCTAATCGCTTTAGCGACTTTCTGCGTCCTCGGTAGCCCTGTAAAAATTGATATGATTAATATGAATAACCTGCATATAATTTGTTATAAAATAAAAATAAAAGAGAAACTGTTGTGATTTACTAAAACGAGCCGGTTCTGGAAATAATCTGTACGTTGGAAAATAGCACAATAACAAATGGTTCATACCATAATGTTCGATTATGTTACTACTTAAATTTTAGAGATAAAGATTTTTATGACATTTATTTTAGTTAATCATTCAACTTTCAAGTTATTAAATATTTTTCTTGCAAAAGATCAAATGGATTTAAAGAGGTTATCGTCGCTCACTTTAACTGCGTCTACCCACCATATTGAAGTCAAACCGGAAAAGGAAGATGTTGTTAACAATTATATCCGAAATTAACCGCAGCTCCGGCGAGAAACACTAATGTACGAAAAATTCCCACTGTTGACTGTGGAGAGGGAGAAAAAATTTTAAAAACAAAATTAGATTAGCTCTAGATCTATATGTACGTTTGTTTAAAATGGATAAATGCAATTTATCAGTTATGTCAACAAAATAGGGTAAGAAGGTGGGAAAACGTTTTATAAAGAGTGACAAGACGGAAAAAAGGGGGACGGGTGAAACCGGGGACAAGTGACGACATCATGATGCATTATCTTATATGTTACAGACGCTCCTTCTGTACAGAAGATTATTGCGTCCTACGTATTTCTATGGTTTGTGTTTAGTCCTGTATTCTTACTAGAGTTTTAAAAGATGATAAAGTGGAGGCTTTCCTGGTTTCTTCAGGCAACCCATTCCACGCCCGAATACCGGACGGAAAGAAAGAAAACTTGTATGTGTTTGTTCTTGCATATGGAATAAGGAAGGTGTTTTTAACTTTATGCCTATTTGAGGGTTGTATTAGGTTATCTTTGTGTTGTATTTCTAAATTAGAATTAATTGCCTTATGTATAATTACTAATTTACTCTTGGTTCTTCTATCCTCTAGTGTTTCAAGGTTTAATGATTTAACTAACGGTGTTACTCTTGTCAGTTTTGAATATTCTCCAGTAATGAATCTGGCAGCTCTTTTTTGGATTTGTTCTAACTTATCAATATTTTCTTTGGTGGATGGGTCCCATACAGAAGATGCATATTCTAGTATAGGTCTCACCAGGGTGAGGTAGCATTTTAGTTTTATATCTTTGTTACATTTGTAAAAGTTAATTAATCAGATATATAAATTAACATTAAACCATTTTATGAATATCATAAATTTTAATTAGGCTATCCTAAGTTTTGTGCAAAATATTTGTTAATTTTAATAGTTAAAAGAATATGTTTTATTTTATTCAGATTACTATAGACAATGCGTAGATATTATCAATGGCTCTTTTAAAAAGTAGAAAAGAAAGAAAAGCCACAGTTAGAGTTAGAGAGTGTGACAATTTTAAACTGTGAAAAGACAAACGACAGGTAACAAAAGACAAAACGACCAGGGACATTAAACGTAGGACGCAATAATCTTCTGTACAGAAGGAGCGTCTGTAACATATACGATATAAGACAAGGTGACAACATGAAAAGATAACATTTATTTACAATTATTGTCATTCAGCGTTTGGTTTCTTCGCGTAACGCACCGTAACTTTTTTTTATACACTGCCTGGAATGCTTTTTCATGTTGCGTTCAGGTACTTTCTTTTTTTTCGGGTCCCCTTCAGTTCGACTCAGAGATGTCCCAATGTATAACAATAAAATCCATGCATCTGGATAACCTATGGAAACACCATCAGTTCTCATTAGCAGCGTAGCAAGAGTTATCGGAACTTAACATTGTAATTATTACTGCTTACAAAACTTCATCTCTTGGTTTGAATTCATAAATGTTAATTATTTATGATTTGTTGCCTTTCTAGGTTTAATGAGTAGCATCTAACCATCTAACGCATACGTAGCTGATGTTTTCAGTTAATTTTTAAAAAAAAATGTTGATAGAGTGTTGTTTTACCTGGTTTGATCATTCAACATATTCCGCGCCCGAATGCCATACGGGAAGGAGGACTTAGGGGCCGTCCATAAAGTACGTCACGCTCCAGAGGGGGGAAGGGGGTGTAAGAAAGTGTGACAGTTAGTGACAGGGGGAGGGGGTGTCCGGCCATGTGTGACGTCACGGTCTTTTATGTTAAATTTTAATTATTTTGTTAGTTTAAAAATATTTTTGTACGAAAGTGTGACGAGATTTGTGACAGTTTGTAACAGGGGGGTGGGTAAAAATTGTTAAAAATAGCGTGACGTACTTTATTGACGGCCCCTTGCGTGTTTGTTCTTACCAATGTAGCAAGAAAGGTGTTTTTTAAACACTATGTATATCTTGAGTATTGTATTAGACTGTTGTATTTCTAAGTAAATATTGAATGTCTTTTTTTTTCTACGTTACTCTTTGTTATATCATCATCTATAATTTGTATGCATAGTAAATTAATTGGTTTAAGGATTGATGGGAAGGAAGTGAAAAACTAAATGTTTTCTGAACTGTTTTCATAGCTCTAAACATGCACTCTGCAGCGCCTCTGCCAGTGAAGTATAAATGGCTGCGGGTAGTCCGCGGCATATTCTAGAAACTGCAAATTTTGTAACAGGAAAAGGTGTTGAGCTTAATTGTTTGCTCGTCAAGGGCGCACTTTTACCAGCTATGCCCCCAGGCAGAGTATCTATCTCAGTGTTTCTCAAAATTTTTTTGCGTAAGAATTTTCGAGAATTTTCGCGACACACAAAAATAACTTGAACTTATTTTACTAAAAGTTAACATTTGTTTTTACATATTACTGTGATGTATATTACAGAAATATATCAGTTTGATGGATTTGCCTGCTTATGGGAACACATCATATTCCATCCGGGATCCAAAGTTGACAAGCAAACGCGCAACTCATCATCAACTGTAAGGAGTCTCTCTCGTTTCTTGGACATGATTTCAGTAAATGTCGAAAAGCCAAATTCACAGAAATAAGAAGATGAAAATGACAACTGCTTTCAAACTGACTAATGGGTAAACTTTCGTGATTGCAAGCAAGAATTCTTCTAAAGTCGTGTTGGTGAACGTTTTTTTTTTTTAAAAATAGAATTTGTTATTTCGTAATTCGATCAGCTACTTCTCCCCTTCGGTCGTCAAACTGACTTCTTCACTGACTTCAAACGGATTGATCACCCGAGCTAATTCCTTGATGTCCAGTGATTCCAATTTCAAGCCAACTATACCGCTAGAAAGAATGGAAAAAGAAAAGCGAGTACACAGACACCAACTGAATATAACGGCTTGCCCCACGCGAAACACACGTGATTACTGATTTCGTTGATGATGTATTTAAATTTAACAAACATTTTGTTTTGCTTTATTTTTAAAATTTCATAAAAAAATTCAGAGCTCAGAGCCCCAGCAATATTAAATATTTTTTTATAAATATTGCGACACATCTGGAAGTCTCTCGTGACACAATGAGTCGGGACACATTAGAAACACTAGTCTATCGGCACAATAATGAGTGTCAAGTGTCAGTTATATTTTTAAAATTATTATTACTGAGAAGTGATATTAATGAAAATGGGAGGGGAGATGTCGATAGAATGAAAGGATGGTCATGAGAACATATCTATTGATTATTCTTAATGTGCTAAATATAATTATCTGGAGGAGCCATTCAGACACCCCGTAAACTGAATTCACACAGGCAGCCTTTGGCGTATCACAGTGTTTCCATGGGAAAGGTACACATGTTTTAACTGAAGGGCATTTAGAGAACTCCTGCTGTTGTATACTTAAGAATAAAATTATCTGACCCTTTAATTTCTACCTTTAAAACATCCATCCATTCATCAGGTGCCGTGCCCATAGGCGTAGGCGGTCATGTGGGACGTGGTGGTCGAGAGGTAGCGCTTTCGACTGTCATACCGATGGTCACGGGTTCGAATCCACACATGAGGATTTGTTCTCGCGGCCTGAGGAGTCCCCGAGTCACCCAGCTCCGAATGGGTACCTAACTAGACAATAGTTAGGCGGCTGGGGTAATGCGTGGAACCCCTATAGCCGTGGCCTGTGACCGCTACATCACTTGCCAACAGATCATCTCTCATGGTCTGTGGACGCAATTATCTTCTGCATAGAAGGAGCGTCTGTATATCTAAGATATAAGATATAAGATATGCTTCTCCACATCTCTCTGTCTTTGGTATTGCCCATCAGCTCCGCTGGTGATTGAGCCCCATGCCATCTTGTCAGCCCGTCCAGCATCTTTTCTCTCTGTCTGCCTCGATTCTTTTTTGCCCTCTATCTTTCCTGTTGTTACTCTGTGTTCCAATTTGCCTCACCTCATGACGTGTCAACATTTTTTTAGATTTCTCTTTCCAAGGTTGATATATTAATATAAATAACCACAGTTCTTTTATATCGGTGCTAGCCGCTACAGTGCACAGTGGCGTAGCTATGGTCATCTGCGCCCGGGGACATGTCACAAAATCAGCGCCACTTCTCGGACAGACATATTCAGGGGGCTCACTGAGTAGACCTGCCAGCCGAATTTTTTTTAAAATTTCGGCTGGCTGACATAATTTTTCGGCTGATATCCGGATTAGCCGGATTTTAAAATTTCGGCTGGTTGACATAATTTTTCGGCTGATATCCGGATTAGCCGGAATTCCCCGTAAATTGACATTTGAAGCTGCTTTTCGTCTGATTACGAAATATTCAGCTGAAATTTGGCTGAAACCCGGCCAATAATGAAGAAATAAATCTTCAGCAATAAAACGCTTTTACAATACTTCAGAAAGTTTTATTACTTTTAACAATAAAAAAACAAACAGTTTTATTTGCTATACTACTAAAATTGTGCATGAATCATGAATGCATTCCACTCAATCAGTTTCGGTCACTCTAGCCCGTTATGCACTTAGAAAATCAGTTTATAATTGTCATGGATAAAACAAACGCGATGTGGTTTATCAGCTGTTAGGCTTGATCGTTTGCTGTTTATTATCAGCCACTTTAGTTTTGACTGCTGACCTGACGGCTTGGTAAACATCATCCAGGGCTGTTCCAGCAAGTGTTACAGGTGCCATGTTGAGAGAAATGCAATTAATTTTGAAGAAGTCAACAAAACCATCTTTAGCCACATTTTCAAAGGCGAGCAAGTCTCTACAGAACCAGATAACGATATCTCTTGACAGTTCATGACTTGATGTTGCCTGACATTGACTGTTGTCTTTTCCATACTTACGGAAATATCCCAAAATTTTATTAGACTTTTCTTGACTTTGTACTGACACATTGTGCTTGACACTTTAGTGAAGATTCATGCCACTTGATGTAATTGCGGCAAAATTGGTTACTTTTGAAATGTGACCCTTGTCACCCAATGACTGCTGAGCAGTGAGACACAGCTGACAATAAACTCGATCTTCGTCTACATTTCTCACATCAGCTGAGAACAGGCCACCAAAATATTTCCAGCATTATGCTTTAGAATTTCCATGTAGGCTAGGCTGTTTAGTTTTACTTGTAGGTTTTTAATGAACTGCCTCTCTTCCAGGTTAAGATGAAATTTGCTGACATTTGAGTTCACCTAAAATCATCACATAGTCATAAAGGATTGTTACATTAGAAATGGTGTAACGTAAAAAGGTAATCCTGCAGTCTTAGCACGTATATTATTTCACTGCTAATTTTAATTTTCTCGTGAGAACTTTAATTTTAATTTATTAAATGCGTTTATATATGTTATATTTTAGCTATTATAGCGCTTATTTGCGAGGCTTTTTAATTTATAAAGCTGTTTTCGGCTCTTGATGCTACATAATCAGAGTAGAGTATGTTACATCCATTTTGTTTATCTAGCACCCTACTTGCTGGGTTGTCACAGCAATAGGTTAAATCAAATTTTCTCACTTACAAACAAGCAAAAAAGAAACAAACATCTAGTAAGGAAATAAAAAATGAAACTTTCATTAAAATATTTATTGATCTGCTAAGAATCTTAAAATGGATAAATGAAACTTTTTTAAAAAAACATCTTCAATCATTAAATTTATTTTAGCATGGGTTGTTCCATGTAAATAAAATCTGGCTAGCAGCGTGCTAGATAGACAAAAATGATGCATCCTACTCTGATAATGTAGCGTCAAGGGCCGAAAAAGCCTTATAAATTGAAAAGCCTTACAAATTAGCGCTATAATAACTAAAATATGACATATATAAATGCATTTAATAAATTAAAAATGAAAGTTCTCACGAACAAATAAAATTCGCAGTGAAATAATATACGTGTTAAAGCTTCAGGATCACCCTTAAAAATCATCAGTTATTGACTAAGCTAGTATTTATCTAGTTACTTAAAACAAATTATTATATATTATTATAGTATATAGTTAATATAGTTATATAGTATATAGGCTTACCTTTCTGCTAATAATGGTAGAAGATCGTTGTGCCATAAATGAGTAAAAATAAGTTGCCTATTTACGAAAAAGCTTAACGATAATTTTAATTAATTAATTAATTTGTATTTATTTTAGTATTAGTATTTTATAAATTATGATTTTAATAAAAAGATAACATGCAAGAACTGTATAAGTGATAATATTATTTAGGTTTAAACAAACTATACAAATAACTTATTTTCGTCACACTTACGGCGATGGTTATTCTAAAAATACAATCAACAATCGATCTTAAAACGGAACGCAGTGAAACTTAAGAAAACAAAAACATTTCGGCGGCTCGTTCATTCTTCGGCGGATTTACGGCTGACAAAATTCGGCGGCTAATGCGGCGCGCCGCATATTTTCCGGCGGATTTTCGGCGGACGAAAATTTTGCGGCGTATTCGGCGCGCGGCGTCGGCTGAGGGGTCTATCACTGAGCCTCCAAGAAAATTTTGAAATGTTACAGTTTGTATGGTTCATTTTCAAAGCATCTGATATTTTAAGGAAATAGTATACAGATAAATAATTCCTTACACGTTAGTAAACATTTTATTTTGTTAAAAAAAATATATATCCTCTACTAATATACAAAAGTACAATAGAAATAGTCTACTACAAATTAAGCATCCTTGATTTGATTGTCGCATACTCGTCAATCACATTGAATTTGAAGCACGTAAAAAGTTAAAAAAAAAAAAAAGCTACAGTTTGCTGAAGGACAGCTCACAGCTAGCAATTAAAACAGCAATTCATAGAAGAATTTGCAGTTAAATACCCAGATTCGAAATATGTGGTCTCCGTATGAAACAATAAAACCAAGAAGATCCAAAGGATTTTCATTGACACTTTGGATTTCACCGCAGCTAAGTTTTTATTTTTTATATTCGTTTTATTTGTGTATTGTATGTCCGTTGACTCTAGCAATTTCTTCTTCCGTAGAAAGTCCTGCATCTCTTGTTGATTCTCCAGGCATTCTCCGATGTCGTTTAATCCTTTTGACAACCTGGATACCCCATGTTGTCCATCTTGTTTTTCCAATGTATACCGCAACCTGGCTCAAATTATCATGAATGTTCACAAGTTCTTGCTCCGGCGATTGAAGATCAGATGCTGCTTTCTTAATATTTACAGTAGGATCTTGCAACCGTTTCTTGACACGATAAATTTTCCCAAGTATGATGTTCCAGAAATGTAACAAAACTTATTTTAAGTTTACTATACCTTCCAGCAAAGTTTCTCTTTAGTGTCAGACGTCATAGTTGCATCTTCTGATAATTTTTCCAACAGCCTAGCCAGACCATCTAGTCCTTCATAAACAGCTGTAACAGCTTTAGATCATGTTTTAACGTGTTTCAGACCTCCTCTTCACTGTGATAAGCATAACTCTTTTTAATTCTTCCCAACGAGCCATTTAACGAAAGGAAACAAATACTTTCAAATGTACCAAAAAATATTATAACAAATGGATCCTGTTTAGCTGAGTGTACTTCTCTTAAGTTTAAGCTGTGGTTGTCAAAGGTGACGAACAATGCTCTGTGATTTCTAGCACATATTCGCTGTTAAAGGACGGATATATGCTCAGTCATTACAGCACCATTGTCATAACATTGGGACCGACAGTGGGCTAGAAGTATGCTATCAGATTTTCAGTTTCTCCATGATAACTCTTTCAATGGTTGAAGCTTTTTTGGAATGGATCTGAACAAAATCTAAACAAAAAGATAATTGGATAACAGATTTAGTTTGAAAATCCACATCCACAAATGTGGTGACTTGAGAAAGCTGTTCTCAGTATCCTAGATCGGGTGTTGAGTCAAGTAAGATACCGTAGTATTTGTTTTTTTCTGATTTCAGAACTAGCTGATTCCTTACAATCGATAGAAGTAGGTGGCTAAATTCATTTTGGATTTCCGGTGATAAATATGATACTGAACCTGGATTTTCTCGAGCATGTCTTAGGTGTTTTTCTAACAGTGGATCATACTAAGCAACGAGTTTGATCCATGAGAGAAAGTTCCAATATTTTTATCCTCGTCATTATGAAGATGTTCCTCATAGCAACGCAGTCCCAAATTTGGTGAAACTAGAAACTTAATACATTCTTTTCAAAATATCGTGCCAAAGCTATTCTTCTAATTTTCCATTCCCTGAAACTCACAGTTTAAAAAAAAAGAACATTGTGGATGTGTAATTTTTAATGAGTAGAATGGTGCCCCTGAATGCTCAATGGGGGTGCCAAAATCATGTTTGCCCACTGGTTTAGAATTAAGATATTTTTGGAGTTTCAAAATTCAAACTTATTTTGGAAACATTAGTTTACATTAAAATAAAATTAAATAATTAGTTTTAACATTCATTTTGGCGCCCCCTAACGTGGCGCCCGGGGACGTATACCCCCTGCACCCCCTAGCTACGCCACTGACAGTGCAGCACTTAAATCGTCATGTAAAATGAATTTTCGGCAATCCTCCGAATCTCGGTCCCAAATTATTTTACAAAAAAAAAGTATATCCTTTTTTAATGCAACAGAGCACAAGTGTTATTTATTGTCCGATAACCGATAATAAACA
This sequence comes from Radix auricularia, assembly GCA_002072015.1. Lineage (NCBI taxonomy): Eukaryota > Metazoa > Mollusca > Gastropoda > Lymnaeidae > Radix > Radix auricularia. The sequence continues at coordinate 275,434 of MUZC01002899.1, forward strand.
AATATTTAAACTTGTAATTGTCACACAGCACTAGACAGCTAATAGCTTCCGAAAACGTTCGTTTGCGACTGTTGCGCTGAAAGTAGTGAAAGTAAAACAACGGGAGAAATGTTTATCGGAGTGGCAGTGGCTGCTTTACATATCATAATTTTAAAAAATAACAAATTACACAGACTATAAAAGAATAGGACTGCATAAAGCTTTTTTATTTAAAAAAAACAACAAATTACACAGACTAATAAAAGAATAGGACTGCATAAAGCTTTTTTTATTAAAAACAACAACATAAAAAAAGCTTTATGCAGTCCTATTCTGTATGATATTTTAAAAAATACAATTATGTTATGAAAATTTTCAAAATACACTTAATTTTTGGACTAACTAACAAAATAACGTCAATAATATCGTAATTGTTTATAACCGAGATGTTTCTGTAAGTAATTAAGCGAACATTACAAAAAGACTAACTTGGATTAATAAAATGGGAAACTAACTGGAGTATGCCCTTCCACCCAGAAAAGCGTCAACTGCTAAGAGTAACAAATAAAAAAGAAACAAATTCAAAATATTTCATTCTTGGAAAAGAACTAACCCAAACTAAAGATGCCAAATACTTAGGAGTCATAATAAATGAGAAACTATCTTGGAATCCTCGTGTCAATGAAGTTATTAAAAAAAATCAAACAAAACGTTAGGTTTTATAAAAAGAAACTTTTACGAATGTAATAAAGATGTAAAACTAAAATGCTACTTCACCCTAGTAAGACCTATACTAGACTATGGATCTTCTGTATGGGATTCATCCACCAAAGAAAACATTGATAAACTAGAACTAATTCAAAAAAGAGCTGCCAGATTCATTACTGAAGAATATTCAAAACTGACAAGAGTAACGCCATTAGTTAAATCACTAAACCTTGAAACACTAGAGGATAGAAGAACCAAGAGTAAATTAGTAATTATACAATAAGTAATTAATTCTAATTTAGAAATACAACACAAAGATAACTAAATACAACCCTCAGATAGACATAAAGAAAAAACTCCTTTCTTATTCCGTACGCAAAAACAAACACATACAAGTTCTTTTCTTCCTGTCCGGTATTCGGGCGTGGAATGGGTTGCCTGAAGAAACCAGGAAGTAAAGCCAACACTTTATGAACTTTATCATAATCTAAAACTCTAGTAAGAATACAGGACTAAACACAAACCATAGATAAACGCATGACGCAATAATCTTCTGTACAGAAGAAGCGTCTGTAAAATATAAGATATGTCTATGTGATAATACACACAAAATAATTTGGGATCGGGATTCGGAGGATTGTCAAAGTCAAATTTTCGAGTCCAAGTATTTGAATTTGTGATCAGTGATAGTGATTGTGGAGAACACTTGCCGATTTTTTTGGATGGTTAAGTGTGCAGTTATAGTCTACTACAGTGTACAGAAACAGATTATAAGTCGAAGTTTGGAAACATTACATGACAAATATTTGAATTATATAGTCATATGGCACTTCCAGCGACGATTTATTAGATCGTGGTGAGGGTTAGGGACTCAGAATATGCATGCATTGTTGCTAAGGGGCATGGATACTCTCCAGATAAAAAGTCTACAAGCTTCTTAGTAATATTTCCGGGATTCTCAAATATTCACTTTAGAACATCAGATGATATAAATAACGAATTTAAAGCTACGAACACCAAGGTACTCACATGTCATAAAAAGATTAAATATATTAAATCCGATTCATAATTATTATTAATAATTAAACATTATAATTATCCATAACCATTACCAATCTTTAATATTTGTTTAGTCATTTATAGACTTTATTATTTATTAATTTATTATGCGGCCTAGTAGAGCCTAGGGCGCAATAAAAATCAATAAAATAATAATAATAATCTTCTGTTTAAAAGTGTTGATTATTTATTATTTTGTGTGTTTTCAAACTCAAAAAGTGACAACATTTACTCTATACGATAAGTGTTTTATCTTAAAAATACTTATTCAGTACATTGAACATTTTAATTATGTATATTTTTTATTATGTTTCAAACAGGATTAGGATTCTAAAAATACTAAAATGGCTACTACCAGTCCAAGTGGCAATGACTCAGCAGATAACAATATAAAACAGTCGTGGCGCTCTAGTGTGGACTCAAAGGGGGCTTTTGTTAGAAAAGAATCTGCATTCAGAAACTGGATTACAGGTATAAACATCTTACAATCAAATTAATAAAATATAAATTATCACTGCATAAAATTCAAATGTAGGAGTAGGAGCTATGTAATACTATCACTAGTAATACTAAGACTAAGATAAAGATAATTCAAGATATTTGATTTTGCTAAAAAAGGTCCTCAAAATAGAAAGATGCCATCTTAAAAAGTTTTAAAAAAGGGAACTCAATCATGTTTCAACTAGGGGTCAACTGATATGCATTTTCACCGATATTGCTGATACTGATTTTACCCATATTATTTATAATTTATTATTTTTGCCAATATGAGTATTTGTGAGGACAAAACCAGTGCTCACATTCGATGGCATAATTCTTATATAGATGACTCATAATTATTAATATTTCATATGTCAGGCTACTGGTTTAATTAAGACAAATGTAAATTAAGAAACTAATCGTACAACTTCATTTGAATTGTAAGTGTGTGTCCATTATAGTCTTTCTTATTTTGTATTCATTCTTCTATGTCACTACGCTTTTGTTTTTAAATCCCTTATATTAACTTCACCATCGTCTCTTTCTCTTGGTCCGTCTGTCCGTACGGTACGCGGGAAAAATAAACGTAAAAAATGACCCTTTTCCCGGGATGCTATCGAGTTGAAATTCTGCACATAGACTTGTGTCACCAAACAATGCATTTTTTCAAAATTTCAGTTCACTAGTTGAATGAATCGTAATAAAATTAATGCAGTTTTAGTTTATCTTTATATAAATGTATAATAGCCATCTGTTGTTGTTTACATCCACGTGTTTGCAGAGTTCACTCCAACAATCAGTCCCCCTGCCCCCCACAGTCATGCTAGATTGGGCTGGATTGTTGACAAATAGTTTACGGATCCATTCCTTACCAGTTTGTGGGTCTTTTTTTGTTGGGACATAGCGCTCAAGCTCTTTTAAGCTGATTATTTTCTTTCAAAATGTCACTTATTATGAAATATCTGTGACATCAATGTCGAGACCTATAAATGATACAGATATTGCCAATATTCTGATATCAGTGCCTATATATTGGCTGGAATCAGTAGACCCCTATTTACAACTGATAAAGCTTCATTGCTCTGTCGGGAAAAAGTATCCTGCTTCATTATTATGAAACGCAACATAAGGGGAAGAATTTAGAAAAGAACTGGTTTCTTTTAGGATGATATTTTTGTATTGACATCTTCTTTTATAAGTGTCATTAAAAGTAAATTTATTATATTCATAAGACTCCAGGACAGAATCATATAGAAATTCTGAAAACTAAATCAGAAACTTTCATAAAAATTTGTTGCAGAACAGAAAGATATCTGTGTCTTTGAAATTTTGGCCTTAATTGACAGTTGATATCCATGCTTATTTAACATTAATTTACCTCAGATTCAAGCACCACTTATAAAAAAAGAACTTAAGTATAAATGATAATTAATTGGAAATTATACAAAGACTTGCCATTTTTAAATCCTATATATTAACTTGTGGTGTCTGACCCAGTGCGACCGACCGCGCGACAGTGGATGCTTGCTTGCCAAAAAACTTTGAATCAATTTTTAACCCATTTTCTCGTAAGCTAGTAAGCTGAAATTTTGCAGGCAGACTCATGCCAATAATAAAAATGATGTATCAAAATTTTAGATCGATTGAGGGACAGTAATTCAATTATTGAATTTTAAAATTATTTTATTTATCTCTATTATGTTAATTTTTAAGATAGAGTGTTGTGGTGCGTATTATGTTCAACAACCTTTTATGTCGCTCAATAAGGTGCACATTACATTGACATTACTTTAAAAAAATATATTCACAATTGGTGCACATGATATTTAACCCGTTTTATGAGACATAACTAGAATTTTGTAATTTCGGACTGTTTTGCCCTGCGTATTATAATGAACATCCTTATAGTTATGTCTCGCATATAAAGGATTTATAATGAAAACTTGTTTTTTTACAGGTTTTTTTTATTAACCATAACTTAAGCAATCAGATGTAAATGTAATGTTCATTTGCTTCAGTCAAATTTCTCACACCTTGAAGTTTTTGGCAAGTTTAAAAAAGAATTAAGTCAAATTTTAGCATTGCCAGGCTATGAAAAAAAAAGAGATGAATATAATTCTTGTTTGTTTTTCTTTAAAAGTTAAAAATATTTCATAACTTGCTTTTTAATAATTTTTTTTATAAAAATATTAGAGCTATGAACATACACATTTTTTCTATGGAGTTTTCTTTTCATGAGTCTGTCATATTTTTCCAGCTGATGGATCTTCTGGGTTTAAGGCAGAGGCCAATCGTTATCATCTTTATGTCTCACTGGCATGTCCTTGGGCTCACAGAACACTTATTGTTCGTACTCTTAAAGGCCTGGAAGATATCATTACGGTTACAGTAGTGGACTGGTTTTTGGACAAAAATGGATGGGCATTCACTGACCAGGTATACCTGTGCCTTGTTTTACATTTGAACCACTTTAAAAATAAATATAATAAAATAAACCAGTTACAATCTTTACAGTCTGATCTCTTAAAGGATTTCATAAATCTCTCAAAAGATTACCATATAATCTACTTGTTCTATAGCCTGTTTGTTCATAAGCTGACACCCCCTCTTTTGGTGGAGAAAAGTATTAAAAGTGTGTAACCTGCTCGTAAGCCGACCCCCCAAAAATAACAGGACAGCGTAAACAAAATGGTACAAATGTTAAAAAAAACTACAAACTAAATAAGTCATTATGAATGTTTACTTTGTAACATCTATCTTTGTCTTTGTGCTCTTAGCTAGGCAAGAGCTACCGGTATTTTTTCTCTTTGGTAAACAATTGCATAAGAGCTTATATAAATTTTGTTCAAAACAAAATTTGCACAACAAGATATTAAAACATTAACAAAAATGAATAAAATGATTAACTAAGGTAAGTGCAGAGGTTAAATAATATTTTTTAGCTTCTGGTAGAGCATTCGAATGTTGTAGAATGTGGAAAAGGACCTTGATGATCTACAATGACAACACAGATATTCAAAGTACATGCAGAAATCATTTATGACCTGCTCGTAAGCCAACCCAACTTTTCCCCCTGTATTTTGTCCAAAAAAGTTCGGCTTTAGAAAAAGTAGATACAGTACATTTTTTGTTTGGTCTAAAAATTCAGCCAAAAGCAACAACCAAGCCCTTGGCACAGACGAGTTAAATTTGTAATGATCGATGGTTAAAATAGTATGCACAATTTATTACTTCATGTTTTGAAATTAAATTGGTTACCAATATATTAAGTCTTAGCTTTTAAACTGAAAATTATTTTCTAGAAACACAGTTTTTCAAATTCTGAAAAGGTATATAGCAAAATAGCAACATAAGGAAAATTAAAATATTAATTCAAGTATAAAGTTTGTCCGCTTATAATTATAGAGGTTGAAAATTTTAATTTTAATATACCATTGTGTAAAATGTATGTCATTATGATTCTAATAAAATAAAATTTGTATTAATATTTTTAAAAAAACAGAAACCAAAATGTTCATTAGACACAGTTAACAACTGTAGTTACCTCAAAGAAATCTATGCTAAAAGTGACCCAAGTAAGTTTTATTTCATTTTATGAAATTTTATAACCATCAATATTAGTTCTAAAAGTTAAAGTTAAAACAAGTGATAATTGATTCTGGGTAATTTGTTTATGTCCTTAACATTTACATCTATCAAACTCTAGCAGACAGTTGGACAATCAGAGTGCCTTATGTGAATATAGTGCTGAGTGCTGATTGCCTTTGTTGTATTTATCATCATTCAAAATAAAGGGGGTGGTCATTCCAGCTGAAAATTTCTTTAATTCTTTGTGCTTTGATTGCATTCAAAATTTAGAAAAATATGAAATTCAGTTGTTTTTTTTAGGGCTGTTATCGATTAATTTAAATTTAATAGTTAACTTTTGAAATATTACAGATTAATTAATCAATAATATTTATTAAAGCTAAAAATAAGATGTATGACGTCATTAAACTGAAAATTTCATGAAAATGCCCATAACTAAGTATTACATAAATTTTTTTTATAATTTAATATATGTAGTTCAATAAAATGTCAATGAATTAAAATTTACAACGTTTTAAAGTTTACACTTAAAAAATCTTTTTTTTTTTATGGAGAAGTTAGAACGTAACAAAAAAAAAATTATTTATTTAATAATCGACAAAAATGTTTAAAATATTTTATTTAATTTTAATCTCTATTTTACCATTTTTAATTACTTTAATCGATAAAATGTTTATAGATTAATCGAGAAATTAATCGACAATTTCCACAGCCCTAGTTATTTTTACTTTCATTGGCTATGATTTGTGGAATTAACTATAACTGAACTATCCCTTTTTTAGCTTTTAATATAAGAACCTGCTGCCTGATAGGAGTGGACTATAACTTAACTTTACCTTCTTAGCTTTTAATATAAGAACCTGCTGCCTGATAGGAGTGGACTATAACTGAACTTTCCCATCTTAGATTTTAACATAAGAACCTGCTGCCTGATTCCAATAATAGTTCTTGCTAATTTTATTGCTTGGACCACTTTGTTTCTAGCATACAGTGGCAACATAACAGTGCCTTGTCTGTGGGATAAAAAAACCCAGAGTATTGTCAACAATGAGTCCAGTGAAATCATTAGGATGCTCAATAGTGAGTTCCAGGAATTCTGTAAGACACCTGAACAGGAAGCACTGAATCTTTACCCTGAGGATCTCAGACCTGAAATTGACAGCTTAAATTCTTGGATCTACCCGTAAGTGTAAAACAAAGTTTAGAGAATTAAAATATTGGTCAAAAAATCATTCTGAATGTTTTTAAATAAGACGTTGTGTGTAATTTATAATGATCTGATGATGCCAATGTTGGGGATTTTATCCCCACTCTCCATTATAAAAAAAATCTCTTAATCTTGCCTCTCATTGATTGAAAACAGTAACTCTACCTCATTTGTGGCCCATAATTAATGTTCACCGTATGAGAGATTATTTCAAACCTTTGCTATCTTTGCCTTTTATCATTAAGTATTGCATAACTGAGGCAATGGCCTGTTTGGAAAGTACTTATTTCCCATAACAGAGAATAACATTTTATGCAAAAAACACACTCAATTTTTTTATAGAGCTAAATAGACTTAGTAACTTGATGATGAGTGGGTTTACTTCTGATCCAATCGATAATCTATAAATTAGTATTTATATCTTTGTCTGCGAAGGGGTATCTATATTAAAGGTGCATGTATATTAAAGGGGTATCCATATTAAAGGGGTATCCATATTAACGGGGCATGTATATAAAAGCAGTGAATATTATAAACAATTGCCTTTCACTTATTTGTTCTATTTTATGAATAATGTTTTAATGTTAATTAAAATTCTCTTGACAAAATTGATAATACCGAATACATTTCAATTGGTTTCAGTCAGATCAATAATGGGGTTTATCGTTGTGGATTTGCTAAATCTCAGGAAGCTTATGATGAGGCGGTGACTGGACTGTTCGATGGGCTGGATAAGGTATGTTTAAATGCAGGTAAAATCCAAGGCTATTCCATAATCTAAACTTATTTTTAATAATACAGGTATAGATTCACTGTGCTATCTACCTTGTGCTTGTTATACAATTTAAATTATTTGACATAAGTTTTTGATACCATTACAGTAATACCTCTAAAATTCATTCTTAGAATTTCTTTTCCTCACTCCTTCTCAGGCTGCATTATTTATCCATTTTATGTTGTATTATCACAGAATACTGAGAGAATAGTTGATGTATTCATTAAAATTTTTTTTATAATCCTGCAGTTTCTATACATATATATTTCGCAGCGAAGTTTAATTTTCTCGTGAGACCTTAGGTTTTAATTTATTAAATTCATTATTATATGTTGTATTTTAGCGCTAATTTGTAAGTCTGATTGATTTCTAAGGCATTTTTTTGGCTGTCTATGATACATAATCTAGTCACAATATATTCTTTTTGATAAATCTAGCACTGTGCTTGCCAGATTTTTTTTAACATGCTAAAATAAATTTGGGGACTGAAGATATTTTTAAAAGATTATTTTTTATTTCGTTTCTGAATGCTTCACTCTTATTTTGTTTGTTTGTAAGTGAGAAAATCTCATTTGGTATCTTAATGTGACAACCCGGCAAGTAGGGTGGTAAATTAACAAAATGGTTGCACCATGCTCCAACTATTTATTGTTGAGAGCCAAAAACATGCCTTATAAAATAATAAGACTTACAACTTAGCTTAATAATACAACATATAAACATACAACATGCATTTAATAAATTAGAAACGTAAGTTCTTACTGTAAAATAATTTTGTCCAAGAATAAAAACCAAGAATAAAAAAAAACATTGGAAGTTTAGACATAGTTTCAAAATTCGTCAAATAAAATTTGTATTATAAGTACATCCCCAGAAAAAATATTGTAAAAAACAAACAACAGCATGAAGCCTCCCATTACCTATTATATATATTATACTTTGCATTTTTTGTGGGGTGAATTCGGAACCCAACCCCTAAGAGTTACTGTTGAACTTTAAATGAACTGACTGAAGACTTATTATACTCATGTAAGGAAAAATTGTCTCCATCACTTGAAGATTTCAAACAGAAGCTTATCTCAGTTCTCCCCCTTTAACAGGTGGATGAAGTGTTATCCTCCAAGAGATATCTGACTGGACCTAACCTGACTGAGGCTGATGTTCGTCTCTTTACCACCTTGATAAGGTTTGACACAGTCTACCACACACACTTTAAGGTTAGTAACACTACCACACACACTTTAAGGTTAGTAACACTACCTCACACACACTTTAAAATTTTTAACACTACCACACACACACTTTAAGGTTTGTAACAACCACACACACTTAACTATTACTATTCGGCATCCTTCCGTCTCGCGAGACGATGGTGCATCACCTTTCGGTTGGGTTGCATTTTCTCGAGTGGCTGTGCAGTCCTATCCTTGAGTGACAGTCTTTGCCACAGTTTTTACACACGAGTTCTGTGCTTCCAAATGTTTTGGCCTTTCTCCTAGCTCTTCTGTCTGCAGCCACACACACTTTAAGGTTTGTCACAACCACTCACACTTTAAGGTTTGTCACAACCACCTTCCCCTTGTGATTCCTTCTTATACAACCCCTTAAACTGATGAGGGATGTTCTTTTTCTATGACCCACTTATGAGATTCTAATGAATGTTTTTAAAATTTGAGAAAAAAACAATGATTTTAAATATTTCCTTAAACTACAAAACTAAAGAGCTATCTATAAAGCCATGCATGTTGTGATGACAACAAAACCTGTCTAGAGACAGCTAGCAATAGAGCCAGGCATGGTGTGATGACAACAAAACCTGTGTAGAGACAGCTAGCAATAGAGCCAGGCATGGTGTGATGACAACAAAACCTGTCTAGAGACAGCTAGCAATAGAGCCAGGCATGTTGTGATGACAACAAAACCTGTCTAGAGACAGCTAGCAATAGAGCCAGGCATGGTGTGATGACAACAAAAACCTGTGTAGAGACAGCTAGCAATAGAGCCAGGCATGGTGTGATGACAACAAAAACCTGTTTAGAGACAGCTAGCAATAGAGCCAGGCATGGTGTGATGACAACAAAAACCTGTGTAGAGACAGCTAGCAATAGAGCCAGGCATGGTGTGATGACAACAAAAACCTGTGTAGAGACAGTTAGCAATATAGCCAGGCATGGTGTGATGAACATCTATATGACAACAAAAACCTGTGTAGAGACAGTTAGCAATAGAGCCAGGCATGGTGTGATGACAACAAAAACCTGTGTAGAGACAGTTAGCAATATAGCCAGGCATGGTGTGATGAACATCTATGACAACAAAACCTGCGTAGAGACAGCTAGCAATAGAGCCAGGCATGGTGTGATGAACATCTATGACAACAAAACCTGTGTAGAGACAGCTAGCAATAGAGCCAGGCATGTTGTGATGACAACAAAACCTGTCTAGTGACAGCTAGCAATAGAGCCAGGCATGGTGTGATGACAACAAAACCTGTCTAGAGACAGCCAGCAATAGAGCCAGACATGTTGTGATGACAACAAAACCTGTCTAGAGACAGCCAGCAATAGAGCCAGACATGTTGTGATGACAACAAAACCTGTTTAGAGACAGCCAGCAATAGAGCCAGACATGTTGTGATGACAACAAAACCTGTCTAGAGACAGCCAGCAATAGAGCTAGGCATGGTGTGATGACAACAAAACCTGCGTAGAGACAGCTAGCAATAGAGCCAGGCATGGTGTGATGAATATCTATGACAACAAAACCTGTCTAGAGACAGCTTGCAATAGAGCCAGGCATGGTGTGATGAACATCTATGACAACAAAACCTGTCTAGAGACAGCTAGCAACAGAGCCAATCATGTGGCCAAGTGGCAAGTTATTTATCTCAGCTAGATACATCACCCAAGGTCTATAATGTGCCATCAAGCTGAAAGTATTATTTTAATTACTAGGCATTACTAGGTTATCACCCGCCGTAAATGATGGTAGTTTTAAAAATAAATATATTTCAGCTTCAATCTCTTTATTTTGAACTAATGTTCATCAGGAAAAAAAATGAATATACATAATATAAAAATTAATGTATGTATGTAAGTTTGTCCTTTATAGCTCACTAAACCATTCCTCCGATCACGATTAAAATTTAAGCTTTCGGGATAGTTTGTGAGAAAAGACATTTTGTAAATTGACACTCATTGGGGACCGGAAACCTTTAATGTTTTTTTTTCTTCAATGAGCTATAGTCGAATTAGTTTAAGTTTTAGGTTCTTGGAGAATGAACGGATCTTGACCAAACTTAGTACGTATATATTTTATAACCCATTAAAATACCACACTGCGTTCAACCCCTAATGTCCATTCCTTAGTGGGGGGGGTGGGGGGGGGCGCCAAAATCTTTATTTTTGTAAGCGTTAAACACTCTAGTTCCATTCTGATTTTAAACAACCTTGAAAGATATTGAAAGAAATATATATCATGATTTCGATTGAAATGAACAGGTATTTTAAAGTTAATCTCTTGCACCAATTGGGCCTGGGAGCGCTTAATATTGTTTTTGCCTTTATGAGGTGTATAGAAATTTTTTGGATTTTAACCAAACGGCGTGTATAATGACCTTGATAGCCCTTTCAAAAATTCTATTTGAAATTGAATCTTTAATCTTCATCTCCTCTGGCCTGGGGTCCTGATTCTCTTTTTGTAAACGTTTATTTTATTTCCCATTCTATGACATGGTGTCAACAAATATAGCTAATATATTGAATATTATCATAATTGAAATGAACAAATGTCTCAAAATTTACACCTTGTACCTACTGGGCCAGGGTACCCTTAATGTCATGTTTTGCTTATGTATATATAAATTTATATTGATATGAATCAATGTATGTATGATTGTTTGTCCATTAAAGCTGAATAAAAAATTCATCCGATCACAATGAAACTTTAGGAAATTGTTGGTTGCTCTTACGGAATGGTTTGTGTGAAAAAGAAATTTGAACATTGACATTCATGGTGGAAAGCGGCCCCTATTTTTTTTCCATTTATATTTGTTATATACAAATTAGTTTATGCATTTGCTACATGGAAAAGGAATGGATCTTTTCCAAACTTAATACATACATACTTTATAGCCCATATTAAAATACAATACGTGTTACTGTCTCGACAAATATCGATTATACATAAAATTAACAACTTGCACCAAGTGGGCCACGGAACTTTTAATGTCATTATTTATCTAGATATATAAAAATTAAAGTATGTCTGTCTGTGAGTGTGAGTGTAAGTGTATGCATGTTCTTTATAAACCATGAATCTGATCATTGTGAAACATTTGGAGATAATTTAGTACGCTCCCTGGATGATTACTGGCAGCATTGTGTTCTATATTTAACACTCATGGGGCTCCGGGTCCCATAGTGTCAATTTTCGCTAACATGAGCTATAAAAATAGTTTAAGAGTTAGCTACTGTGTAAATTCATGGATCTTAATCAAAGATAATATATAAAATGTATACAGCCAATAATAAAATACTATAGGGCTCTGAACTCTTAATGATCATTCCTTCGCGGCCAGGGGCCTTAAAAGCTTTTTTTTTTAAAAACCGATAAGTTTTTATTCCCCATTTGATTATTAATGCTCTGGAAAGAAAAAGACAAATATACCCTATATTGTGCAGATTAAAAATGAAAAGAGTTTCCCACTTTACATTTTTCAATGAATGGGGCCATAACAAATATTTTTTTGCTAATATGAGCAATATAAAAATAATTTTATGCGTTAGCTACTGTGTATATGAAGGGATCTTAAAGAAAATTTCTATACACAAACCTGATAGCCCATATTAAAAGGCTATAGGGGACTGAAAAAAAAAAGTAACTATTTATAAATATGAATAACAAAGAACTGTTTATTTGGCATGAATCCTTTGAATTAAAACGTATCACTGAATAAAAGAAAATAATAAAGTATTAACAGTTAATCGAATATACAATTCAGTTTACACGTTTAAAGAATCTAAATTAACGCTTTCATTATTTTCAGCTCAGCACCCTTTCCAGTTATGTAGGCTATTAAAATTAGGGCTGCAGAAATTGACGATAAATTTCATGATTAATCAGTAGGTTTTTAAAGTAAAATTTAAAATAAGTAGTTTTTATAAGGAAAATAATATTAAAAAATAATAATTGTTTTTACTTAACAATAATGAAATTTAAATTCATTGACATTAAATTGAACTACTTGTGATTAAATATATCTCTAAAAAATACTGCTATATTTTTTAAAATTCAAAACATAAGATATGGGCATATTATGAAATTTTCAGTTTAATGATGTCATAAATCTAATTTCTTTTATTAATTTTTGTTTTATTCATTTATTTCCAGTAACAATTTTAATCATTTTTGGTGTTCTGGTTTCTAAAATTAGTAGCGTCATTGGGACATAAATTGCAAAGTATATATATTTATTGAGTATTTTTGGTGCGCACCTATCTAAAAATAGTAGTGTCACTGACAGGACAGACCAGTGGCGTAGCTAGAGCTTTTGCCGCCCGGGGCGGTCTCCAATTTGCTGCCCTTTTAGGGACGTCCATAAATGACGTCACACATTGGGGAAGAGGGGAGTCACAGATTTGAAGTTAAATCAAAACGCGCAACTTTACATAAATGTTCCACTTAAATATATGATTACCGATACTTTATTTAATGAAGATTTACGTGGCTTCACGCGTGTTACGATATTAGAGTGCAGCCTTACACTAAAAATATTTAAATGACAAAAAATGAAAGTGATTGGACACTTGGTCATTTTTAAATAGAAAATATGGATTTTATTGGGGTTGGGGGTGGGGGGCTTTGTGATGTCACATTGAAGAAGGAGTCTAAATTTTTGTGACGACGGGTGACCAGGGAGCAGGGCGTTAAAAATAAGCAAAAATCGCGTACTGTCATTTAAGGACGGCCACTTAAATCAACCGTATGATGGTTTTTACAAATAAATAAACATTAATTAATAAATAATTGTAATTGAAACGAAGTACATTGTAAAAGTAAAAGGTGGGGTACATGATTATCGTTCCACGCCATAGTTATGTCATTAATAAAAGAGGCCGATTAAGATGATATGCATATTTTGCAGACATTTAAAAAAAATACAAGATTCATTTTTAAAGGCCACAAGAAAGTTAATGAGACAAAACATATTCCAAATTTACAGCCCAAAAACATTGCAAATTAATGTGCCTTTATTTTTATTTAAAATAGATTCTATATGCTTTTTTATAAACAAAGAAATTATATACATTAATATGTAAATATATTTATAAATTTACTTATCTAACTTTCATAGCAGAGAAATCGTGTATTATGTTAACAAAATTTAAATTATTTGTAATATCTTGTTCTATGTACAATGTTGCAAGATTTTGAAGTCTTAAATCACTCATTGGGGAACGATGATAACTTTTGTATCAACTTCTGTTTGGAGGAACTCCATTCACAACTGTATACAGTTATAGTAATTGTTGAAAACTTTCCTAGCAAAAGTATAATGTTGGGTAAAGAATTTTCCAATCTATACTGTTGAATATATTTTAACAGATCAAGGAGGCCTCCCCCTCCGTTTTTCCAACATAATGCCTCTTCTTGTAGTGTAGTTAAAGTCAGGGCTGGTCTTAAAACACTGCCGACACTGCCACCTATGCAGTCGCATTGGGTTCGCGCTTTCATAGACCCCACCTATCATAATTTTTATTTATTATCCTTAGAAAAGACCTTATTTTTACCCAAATTGGGCCCAGCGAATTCCTTTTTGCATACTAAGCTGCATGAGGCCCGCAATTGCTAAGCCGTGTTGTTGTTGAGCTTCTCGTCTATGAGGTACATCCACCGATCATCGTCGTCGTCTGCACTTCCTCCTAGGACATAGGCCACCTACAAGAGACCTCCAGGCGTCTCTAACCTGGGCCAGCTTCTCCAGGATCTTCCATTTATGAATTCATGGCCAATTCTCATGATGTCTGCCTCTAATTCTCGGCGTCAAGTGTTTCTTGGACGGCCTCTTTTCCGTTTACCCTGTGGGTTCCATTTCAAGGCTTGTCTTGTTGTATTAGAAGCAGATTTTTTTTAGTTTATGACTGATCCACCTCCACCGCTTTTGAAGAATCTCTTCCTCAACGGGCTTCTGTTTTGTCCGCTGCCACAGTTCCCGGTTGCTGATTTTGTTCGGCTAGTGAATTCTCAGAATCTTACTTTGTACTGCCATAAAAACCTCGAACCTTTTCGTTCAATATTTAGCTGTTCTTTATCAATGATAATGATAATAAAGAAATTAATTTGATGTTTGTTTTTTTTCAATTGGTTGGTTACATGGTATTATACACGAATATTTTCTTGCAACGACATGCAACTGATCAGCAGGTTCTATTATTTTCTATTATAATTACATCTATGGATAAAACATTTCTAGTTGTACCACTTGCTCTAAAGATAGAACCCCGTCTCCTGAATTTTCTCCACTCATACACTTTCTCTTTCAAACTGAAGGTTCAGTTGATGTCTCCAGCTCTCTATAATCTTTAACAGCATTGTGTATTAGACAATAGCCTTGCTCCATGAAATTGGTTTGAATTATTTTTTTAACGGTTTTCCATAAATTGAGATTCTATTGTAAAGAAAAATATTGCAATGATATGCATAAAGTTCCATCATCTGATCTCGTTTTCTTAGTCACTTCTTCAGATTTCAATTTTTCCAAGACGCTTGAAATTTTTAAGTATGACTTTTTCGATGTAGACTAATTGCGATGTTTATTAACTAAGAAATTTGAATTTTTTACGTTCTTGCGCTAAATGTTAATAATTTTCTATAAAATAGACGAATTCAAATTATTTACACATTACTTTAATTTGATAGGCGTAGCATTTTTAAAGAATAACTGAATTTTAATGAAAAACACATATTATATGTGCTACTTTAATTCAATAAAAACAAAATACATTAATTTGTAGTAAGTTACCTTAAAAAAAATTTTCTACAACTGAAACAGTAATACAAATTGCACAATATTTGAACCACAATGTCATGTTGCTATCAATTTTGTTAACTCATCATTCTGCGCATGTCGAAATTCCACGCAAAAACTATCGTGGCGATATTAATAGTACGCATTCGGCCCAGCGGTGATGTGTTGTTTAATGTGCAGTTTTCTTATAAAAGCGCCATTTGTGATGCATGCCTTAATTTTCCTTTCAAATTGTTACCTTTTTTGAGCGACTTTTAATTTTTAACGGGTTTGCGTTAGTTATAACAACCTCTATGACTATTTAATCAAACACACATTGCGTGAATCCGTTAATTAAGACTCGAAATTAAGAATATCTTTGTTTCACCTTGGTGTTTCCCCTTCAAAAGAGAATTGGTAGCTGTCTGAAAGGGCTTTATTTTTCAAATGCCCACAAACGCCGCCCTTTAGATGAGTGCCGCCCGGGGCGGACCGCCCCCACCCCCCCTAGCTACGCCACTGGGACAGACAGACGTTACAAAACATACTTTGAGAATTATATATATTGATTTATCAAATTGAAATGTATTTTTTACAGACAAATAAGAAAAGAATTGTGGATTATTCCAATATATGGGGCTACGTCCGTGACATCTACCAAATCCCAGGTGTGGCAGACACAGTAGATCAAGAGCACATCATGAAGCACTATTATGTAAGTAACTTGATAGGTCATTTATTATGTAAGTAACTTGATAGGTCATTTATTATGTAAGTAACTTGATAGGTCATTTATTATGTAAGTAGCTTGATAGGTCAATTTTTATGCAAGTAAATTGATAGGTCATTTATTGTACATGTATCTTGATAGGTCATTTATAGTGTAAGTAACTTGACAGGTCATTTTTAGTGCAAGTAACTTGATAGGTCATTTATTGTGTAAGTAACTTGATAGGTCATTTATTGTACATGTAACTTGATAGGTCATTTATTATGTAAGTAACTTGATAGGTCAATTATTACGGTGGGACGTGGTGGTCGAGAGGTAGCGCTTTCGACTGTCATGCCGATGGTCACGAGTTCGAATCCACACGAAGGTGAGGATTTGTTCTCGGGGCCTGAGGAGTCCCAATAGTTTGGCGGCTGGGGCAATGCGTGGAACCCCTATACCCGTGGCCTGTGACCGCTGCATCACTTGCCAACAGATCATCTCTCATGGTCTGTGGACGCAATTATCTTCTGCATAGAAGGAGCGTCTGTATATCTAAGATAAGATTATTATGTAAGTAACTTGATGGGTCAATTATGTAAGTAAATTGATAGGTCAGTTATTATGTAACTAACTTGATAGGTCATTTATTAAGTAAGTAACTTGATAGGTCATTTATTATGTAAGTAACTTGATAGGTCATTTATTATGTAAGTAACTTGATAGGTCATTTATTATGTAAGTAACTTGATAGGTCATATATTATGTAAGTAACTTGATAGGGCAATTATATACGTATATGATAGGTCAATTATTAAGTAAGAAACTTTGTAGGTCATGATATGTTCTTTTACAACCCATTACAATTTATTATCTTTTGGATTTGTTAATTGTTAAAATTTAAAGTATGACACTAATTATGTAACATGTTATGTATATTAGTTATATGTGAAGAATAAGCTTATATGAAATCAAGTACATGTAATATGTGAAGAATAAGCTTATATGAAATCAAGTAATATGTGAAGAATAAGCTTATATGAAATCAAGTAATATGTGAAGAATAAGCTTATATGAAATCAAGTAAAATGTGAAGAATAAGCTTATATGAAATCAAGTAATATGTGAAGAATAAGCTTATATGAAATCAAGTAATAGGCGAAGAATAAGCTTATATGAAATCAAGTAATATGTGAAGAATAAACTTATATGAAATCAAGTAATATGTGAAGAATAAGCTTATATGAAATCAAGTAATATGTGAAGAATAAGCTTATATGAAATAAAGTAATATGTGAAGAATAAGCTTATATGAAATCAAGTAATATGTGAAGAATAAGCTTATATGAAATCAAGTCTTCTTTAGACCCACCCTGGAATAATTTCTTAAATTTTCAATATTTTAAACTTAATGAGATTTACATAGTCTATATCAGCATATGTGAGGTGCCATGATCACTAAAATTTTGTAACAGAGGGGAGAGCTCGATAAGATTCTGTTCAGAGGTTTAAAAGTAATGAGAATACTGCCTTAGCACTGAGCCATCTCCCTCTTATCTAACTTAGCTCTGAGCACCCACCTTCTTATGTGCCTTAGCACCAAGCCCTCTTCCTCTTATCTACCTTAGCTCTGAGCACCCACCTTCTTATGTGCCTTAGCACCGACACCCTCCCTCTTATCTACCTTAGCTCTGAGCACCCACCTTCTTACTAATGTACCATAGCACCGACACCCTCCCTCTTATCTAACTAAGCTCTGAGCACCCACCTTCTTAGGTGCCTTAGCACCGACACCCTCCCTCTTATCTACCTTAGCTCTGAGCACCCACCTTCTTATGTGCCTTAGCACCCAGCCCTCTCCCTCTTATCTACCTTAGCTCTGAGCACCCACCTTCTTATGTGCCTGAGCACCGACACCCTCCCTCTTATCTACCTTAGCTCTGAGCACCCACCTTCTTATGTGCCTTAGCACTGACACCCTCCCTCTTATCTACCTTAGCTCTCAGCACCCACCTTCTTATGTGCCTTAGCACCGACACCCTCCCTCTTATCTACCTTAGCTCTGAGCACCCACCTTATTGTGCCTTAGCACCGACACCCTCCCTCTTATCTACCTTAGCTCTCAGCACCCACCTTCTTATGTGCCTTAGCACCGACACCCTCCCTCTTATCTACCTTAGCTCTGAGCACCCACCTTCTTACTTATGTGCCTTAGCACCGACACCCTCCCTCTTATCTACCTTAGCTCTGAGCACCCACTTTCTTATGTACCATAGCACCGACACCCTCCCTTTTCCTTTTAAACTTTGATATATTACAAGGACTGTTGGTTGACAATATTGTAATAAATGTTTTTTGTTTTTGCGTCCCATAATCTCGTGGTTAAAGGGGGTTCTAATTACTTCTAATGTTTCCATTAGATCCTTCTTGGGTCTTGGTAGAACTTGGCAGTGCCTATCTCCTCCCCAGGTCAGGGAGAACTTTTTAGCGATAGTCATTGATCAACATTTATTATTGTGGTGGCCTTAATGTGGGCTAGATCTCACGCCCCTCAGCTTGTGAGGCAAGCGCACTATTGACTTCACTATCCAATGTTTTTATGTTTTACAAACAATTGTTTCAGGTGAGCCACACAACAATTAATCCCTACAGCATTGTGCCTGTTGGTCCACAACTTGAACTCAATGCATCTCATAACAGAGAGAGGCTGTGAGGGATCAATGTGCCACATCAACAACTTTGATTTTAAAAAAACTTGTTATCTCAATTATTTCATGTAGTTTACATTTTAGTGTTCAAATTTCATGTATGAGAGTTTGTTAATAGAACCAATTCAAAATCATTTCAGAAATAATTTTTTTTTTTGGTTTATGTTTGATAAAATAATTTTTGTATAATTCTAAAGTTACAGTAGAGGCGTCACTAGGGGGTGCGGTGGGGGCGGGCCGCCCCGGGTGACACCATCAAGGGGTGAATCCAGACTGTAAAATTCCATATATTCCTGTTATTTGGCACTGGAAAACTCAGAGGAGTTCTTTGGGTTAAATCATGAGGTGGTGACACCATGACCATGAGCTACCGCCCCGGGTGACACCAACCCTAGTGACGCCTCTGAGTCACAGTAAAAGAAAACAACAGGTTTTTAACTGCTGATTGTTTAGCTTGCCCAGTGGGTCTCAGGATAATTGTAGCTCTACCCTGGTGCCACATTAACCCTGAGAATCAGGGGTTTTGCTGAACGCTCTACCTCACATGTCAATTTGACTAGTTTATAATACAAGATTTATTCACCAGTTTGGTTCATGTCTGTAGATACCACATTTTACAGCAGACTTGGGCTAACCAGGGTAAATTACCTCAAATGTGTTATTGGGGATAAGAGAGCTCCATAAATATAGTGGATACTAAATGAAAGTTAAATAAGCATTCCATTTATCTAAATATTTTTCTAGGCAAAATAAATAAAATTGACCCTAATTGTCCTGGCACCCAGTAACTGCAGCTAGTGGAATAAAACTTCTCTTCATGTTTGCATCATTCAGTTATTTTGGTTGCACCTTATACTGCTGGTATTCTGTTAGGGCGACTTCCTGTTATATTTACTATGTAGTGTTGTCCCCCTTGTGTGGGGCAATTTCCTGCAGTCAGGTTGTGTGCTGCTGGGTTGTCTTCCCTGCATCTTGTCAGGTTGTCACTTGATGTTCTCCACATAAAAGGAAATGATATAAATAACATTTCTTATCTCAATGTTTATCTAACAGTTTTACACAATTTCAATTGCTTTTCTGAAGAAAAAAAATCAAATTTTTTATATTTGTATTTTTAAAATATTTACTTTATTGAATTCATTTTGACTGTGTTAAATTGTATTCTAAATTTAAATAATTTCACTGTAACATTTTGAATGTAATAGTTTTAATTCTCTTCTTCTGATCAAATAAACAAAATATTTCTGGATGTTTAAGCTAATCAATCAAAAAAGCTCACCAACAACACATATTTCTATAAAACTTTGGGCATTTACATTTTTTTCTCTCCTCCATTATGACTCAATTTTGTTTCACTTAAGAATTCATTTAAGCACTCTTTTACATCATCATTATAACGAAATTCATTTGAAGAAATAAAATAAATAAGAAATCATATTCAAGACATTATTTTATTATCAATTATGCAGGACACATGGGTCTATCTCAGTGGCTAAATTAAACATGGATGTATCAATAGATCAAAGAAGCATTCTGATGAAATACATCTGAAAGGTTATCAAACTTCCCATAGACATAAATATATAATTGATATCTTGACACTTAATTAAAGAAACAATAATATTAACCCTGTGTTTGCTTCATATTTTAAATTTTAAAAATTAAATATGCATTATCATAAATGATGTTTGATGTCTTTGAAATTTTTACTTTATAATTTTGTCCTCAAGCATTACATTTAAATTTTCTATTTCTTTTTCTTTTCTTCTTGAGCAAATAATTAAAATTTGTTTCAAAATCTCATATCCCAATTACACTTTAAAATTCTTTAAATTATAATTTATTACAATAAATGATCAACAGTAAAAAAATTAATGTTACAATGTGTCTATGAGTTATTTTTTTGTTTGCGTATGAGCTCACATACCAGACTATTTACTGATATCTGCGGTAAATATGTTGATGATGTTCTTGCTGCTGGTAATGATAACAACCATGATAATTGGTACAGTGAAGTGAGGAGGGGGGGCTATTTCATGTGTCAGTTATTAAAATACATCAGTTGATATGAAGCACAATGAGATATCGTTGATATGAAGCACAATGAGATGATATCAGTTGATATGAAGCACAATGAGATATCAGTTGATATGAAGCACAATGAGATGATATCAGTTGATATGAAGCACAATGAGATGAAATCAGTTGATATGAAGCACAATGAGATGAAATCAGTTGATATGAAGCACAATGAGATATTATCAGTTGATATGAAGCACAATGAGATATTATCAGTTGATATGAAGCACAATGAGATGAAATCAGTTGATATGAAGCACAATGAGATGAAATCAGTTGATATGAACCACAATGAGAAATCAGTTGATATGAAGCACAATGAGATGAAGAAATCAGTTGATAAGAAGCACAATGAGATATCAGTTGATATGAAGCACAATGATATTATATCAAGTACTCACGGACATTAAGTCATGAGGTAACATCAGGAAAATAAGTCGTAGACTACAAGTATTAAAATCACGTGTATTTAAAGAATAAATTAAAATTTTTGAATGGAAAGGCTATTAGATATGAAGGTTTCATATCGTGGATCTGACCTTAGTACTCTATTTTGGACTTGGTACATCACTGGACAACAAAAGACATTTTTGTCTCTGCTTTTCAGCATCCATCAATTGGATGGCACAAAATTAAGAAAGTCAGGACTGTGCATATCCTGTGAAGATTTTATGTCATGTTACAATCAAAATGAAGTTTTACAAAACTGAAATATACATAGAGTAGTATGTTATTTTATAACTAGGATAATATAATAGTAATACTACCAAAGTTGCAACAATAAACACATATTTTTTTTTTTATAATACTTGACATTCATCTAACATAATAATTTATTTTCTTCAAAAGAAACAACAAAAAATATACCCTCCTCCCATTTAATAAAATTAGAATAGTTTTAATTATTAAAAAAAATGTCATAGTCAAAGGTTTTCAGGGTAAAGACATGTAGATATTTTTCTATTTGTGTTTATGGTTTCATCTACAATTGGGCGTTGAAAAAAACACATGAATAATTTAAGATATATATATATCTTATTAACACCTTTCAACTCCCTTAGAGAGGTATAGTTTCCTTTTTGGGCTATGATGGCCTATGAGGCAAGTGAAGCAGTGTTCACAGGTTTCTATAGCCAAGGACTATTAGGAGATTGTGTGGCTAGCACTATGCCCAGCCGCCTTTACTTAGCCCCAACTAATGTTAAGTATCCATTCAGACCTGGGTGAACTCAAGGACTCCCTTAGCATCCTTTTTCTCTTAAAAAGGATTTCTCACAAATTCAGCATAATCTGAGTTTAGGAATTCACCAAAAATGTTTTTACCACTAATCTACTTGCTAATTTGCCCTCCAAGTGGTCAGTTGTTTCAGCTTTTGGAACCCAGAAACCTTGACCAACGTGGTCAACAGCAGTTGGAGCCTTTGTTTAAAAGGTTAAGTTAAACAGTTTAATGTGAAGAGGTTGTCAGGTCTCAAACAATCAAATACTGTTTGTGAAGCTGTGTATCAATCAAAATTGTGTTGCCTCCCTTTGCAATGTTTGCCATCATCAAAACTTTTAATAAACAAAAAAGGCGGTCATTTTGTATGTCCCTTTGTTAAAAGTTGTTGAAAAAGTGTTACCACTTCTAGGTCAACACACATATTCTAGTTGTGTTTTGAGTAGTTAACCACTTTCAAATTATGGCTCATACACACAAACCGTATCTGTTACAGATGCTCCTTCTATACAGAAGATTATTGCATTACTAATAGCAAACAAAACATTCTTGCACTTGCCAAATATTTTATGACTAGAGTAATAAGTTAATAAACCTCAAGAAACTGTAAGATATTCAGAGGATGTATACACACTTTACATGTACATTACTGAAATTCATGGAATACTAATTTTAGAGTGAACAATTATTCCACTCAAGAAATATTATGGAACACGAAATAAAATACATGTATAATTCATTCAATCCTAATATCCACAACTAGAGCTGTTAAATCTGGTGCAATTTTCCAACTTGGTGCATAAAATAACACAACATGTAAAGACAGATCTGAAACAAGAAAAATGACTCAAATTTGTTGGCCCGTGTTATTAATTTAATGTTATCTATCACCCTTTTATATATATATATGTAACAATTTTAATTAAATATCTTTAAAACGTCTTTTAAAAACTGATATTGAGAATCATCAGAAATTGTAAAAGGAACAAACCTACAAATGCACACCTAAAAAAAAACAACACTTGCTTAAAATTGACATGATAAATAAGAGGTTTGAGTTTTAGCATGAAATGAAAACTTCTTGTTTTATTTTTAACATCATATGCACTATTTATTTCAAACAACTGACATGGTGAAATAAGAAATTCTTCGCCCACATAGATATAAATAACGTGATATAAATGATGATGAAGAGATAAGATACACATTTGAATAAATTTAAGAATACATCCAGAAGGTATTTTCTATATCTTAGAAAATTGTAAGAATGTTACTTAAATAGAAAAGCAACAAATGGTTTATTATGTTTCTTTGTGTACTTGGATGAAATAACTAAAACTTTTACCCCGTCAAGCACTAATTAAATAATAAAGAAAAAGAATTATAATTACTCCACTCATGTCTAACATCAACGAAGAGATATTTAAATATGTGAGAATTAAGGTTGTATATGATTTGCAATTGTAAACATATTAATAACTTTAAATGTTTTTTTGATGAGGTTTAAATAGAAATATTTATACATTATTTTGTGATTAAATAAATTTACAGTTATTAGTTTGACAGTTTTTAAGTTTTGCCTCTTTTCTTAATAAGTATTTTGTATATGTTAAAAGTTCAATTGTTTAATAAATATTTTAGTATGATAAACAGGAATTTTTGAGGTTGATGTTTCAGTTTTGTTAAAATTTCCATTGAACATAACTTAACATTCATATAAATTGTATTATCACAAGTTTTTCACATTTCTTAATCAAACAATATGTACATTTGCAAAAAATTTATTTATAATAGCCTAATGCACAAGTTATGTTACAGACAGAACAAATTGATCACAAAACATATCTCACAGATTGGTGAACAGTTTAATAATGACTTCTTAACTATTATATTTTTATCAATTAAATTTGCATGAATAGTGTAAAATATCAAAGATAGAGATAATTAGAAATTCATTATTTAAAAGCTTCTCCCATTCAACATATTTGTTCTTCATGCCTGACATCTTGAATAAATTAATGCTTCAGTTGAAACAAGCAAAACCATATTGCCATGGTATCATTGGTTAAGGCCTTTAAATGCTGTAATACCAATTTAAAATAAAATTATATAAAGTCTGTTGGACCTTAAAATTACCTTCTATGTAGTTAGCTTTTCCAGAGCAATAACAAAGCTATAATTTTTTTGCATCAGAATCTTTTAGAGCATTGATTCAAATATTTATTAAAAATAAATGTCAATTTTGAGTTCCCAGTCATTAAACCCGTAATGGAACAATGCGAGGAACACCATTCATTTTAAGGAATAATCATCCCATACTATTCTCATTGCTTCTGTGCTTACCTCATTGAAAGAGGTCTCTCACAATTAGTGCATAAATATATTAAATGTAATAGTTGCATATTTTTTTTTTGCCTTTAGTTATAATTTACAAACAAAGTTTGTTAAAAATTAAAGCATGTTTCTATGCTATGGAATAATATTTTTAAAAATCACGGCTCAAGTGTTTAAAATTTGAAAAATATAAATTACTCTGACGGATATTTACTATTTAAAGTGTCAATAAAAATAACTATTGAGCATACTAGACTTGACTACATGTACTACAAAAGTAATTCAGAATAATCAGTTTCATATGCAATAATACATATTGCATTGAAAACAATATTTTCTTAATTTTGTAAGTTTCTGCTAATATAATTTAGATTACAGCAACACTTATTATATGTATTGCTTCATAATTTATCAACAAGAAAATTTGAAAATATATTTGAAAAAGCTGTTTAACAAAGTACTGGATGATTTATTAGAAACAATCCTTCTTTAGGTTTTTCTCAAAACATAAAATCTAAAAGTCATTGAGTGGCATTAGAAAATATCAGACCATTAATTAAGAGTGAATGAAAACACATATTCTTGTGATCAATCAAAATTGAATGTTTTCATTATGCCAGTCGAGGTGGAAGAGGAAAAAGTCCTATTATTAAAGAGACTATGTTAAGGGAAGAAACTGATGCCAAAATAAGATAGCCTGTCACATATTTTCTCTGTGACGAATTATACACATTGTTTCCTGAATTTCTTTTCTGACCCCCATCTTTAGCTTTATTGTAGGGATTGTCTTCTTCTTCAGGTTTGTCTTGTGGACCTGAAAATGATTTCAACAAAATTAGCAACAAATTTTTTTTGTATAGAACGGAATGACTTTTCAGCTTGAATTAGAAATAAATACTTATTTACTTTTGTTTGACAATTGATTTAGCTTTAACAAGTTATTTCCCTTAAAAAATATAAATATTCCAATTTCTTTGATCTGTAAAATAACAATTTCCAGACATCCAATAGCTATATCCCTACAGTTAGCCAAGTAGGACGCTGTAATCTTTTAAGTAGAAGGAGTTCCTGTAACAGATAATATAAGATACAAGTCACAGCCAAACTAGTTCTGAAATTAGCATAGGAATTGAAGAATACCTTTAAATTGATAGACAGCCTGAAATCCCGTGGAATCATACATTTCGTTGGACTTGAAAATGACCCTGAAAAAAGGCCCATCTGACCAAATCTCTCTTTTCTCTACTGGAGGTTGACCGCACAGCCTGGTCATTTTGCGATCTTCAGTTTCAGCAAAATTTGAAAAAGACACATAATCACTATTAGTTGACTCCTCACACCTGAGAAAAAAAAAAGAGGAATTGCACGTGAATTGGCTGCAAGATTCAAGAAAACTTGAAAGACAGACAGAAAACATACAACTTTTTAAAAGAGTTTTACTGCAAGTGAGCTATAATTAATAACAAAAATAAAAATAAACTATTTAATGCAGACTTAAAATAAATAAAGAAACTTATATCACTTAAAATAAATAAAGGAACTTGTATCACTTAAAATAAATAAAGGAACTTGTATCACTTAAAATAAATAAAGGAACTTGTATTTGTATCACTTAAAATAAATAAAGGAACTTGTATCACTTAAAATAAATAAAGGAACTTGTATCACCTTGAATACAATTTTGTGCTCATAAGAATAATGAAGAGATTCAATATATTTTAAATTAACTTTAATAGTACTACAAGGATAGGAAACGAATTTAGAATGAACACCTATACAGTTATTTTGATAAATTAAAAGAATTTTAGAGTAATGTAATAAAGTTTTAGGGTAATTTAATAATGTTTAAGAGTAATGTAATAAAGTTTTAGGGTAATGTTAGGGTAATGTAATAAAGTTTTGGAGTAATGTAATAAAGTAAAAAAAAAGCTTTTTTAGCACTGTTTGAGGTAATATTATCATGATGAAGGAGGTCTCACAGGTCGATGACCTAAAGTCATTGTTTTCTATACTTCATAACTTTTCTGTTGTTTTGTTTTAGTGAACAATTGAATTTAACTGAAACAATATTGTTTAAAAGGTGATTAAAAAAATATAGAAAATTTATTTTTCAAATTTGAGAGGCTAAATAATTTTGCGAAAGTAGATTTTTTATATTTTCACTAGGACTTAAATTAAGTTACAATAATATTTGGGATTGGAGGATGTGCTAGGATACAGTTCGTGATATACAAAGCTAATGCATAAAAATCTGTAGAAAGCTATAACTAGTGGAGAAAAAGAGCGAAGTGGAAAGTAAGGCTGAAGGAAGGGGAGAGTAAGGCTGAAGGAAGGGGAGAGTAAGGCTGAAGGAAGGGGAGAGTAAGGCTGAAGGAAGGAAAAAGTAAGGCTGAAGGAAGGGGAGAGTAAGGGTGAAGGAAGGGGAGAGTAAGGCTGAAGGAAAGGGAGAGTAAGGCTGAAGGAAGGGGAGAGTAAGGCTGAAGGAAAGGGAGAGTAAGGCTGAAGGAAGGGGAGAGTAAGGCTGAAGGAAGGGGAGAGTAAGGTTGAAGGAAGGAAAGAGTAAGGCTGGAGGAAAGGGAGAGTAAGGGTGAAGGAAGGGGAGAGTAAGGCTGAAGGAAGGGGAGAGTAAGGCTGAAGGAAGGGGAGAGTAAGGCTGAAGGAAGGGGAGAGTAAGGTTAAAGGAAGGAAAGAGTAAGGCTGAAGGAAGGGGAGAGTAAGGCTGAAGGAAGGGGAGAGTAAGGCTGAAGGAAGGGGAGAGTAAGGCTGAAGGAAGGGGAGAGTAAGGTTGAAGGAAGGGGAGAGTAAGGCTGAAGGAAGGGGAGAGTAAGGCTGAAGGAAGGGGAGAGTAAGGCTGAAGGAAGGGGAGAGTAAGGAGAGTAAGGCTGAAGGAAGGGGAGAGTAAGGCTGAAGGAAGGGGAGAGTAAGGTTGAAGGAAGGAAAAAGTAAGGCTGAAGGAAGGGGAGAGTAAGGCTGAAGGAAAGGGAGAGTAAGGCCGAAGGAAGGGGAGAGTAAGGCTGAAGGAAGGGGAGAGTAAGGCTGAAGGAAGGGGAGAGTAAGGCTGAAGGAAGGGGAGAGTAAGGCCGAAGGAAGGGGAGAGTCAGTAAAAGACCTTCAGTGAAAATAATGGTACAAGGATTGTGTGGGTGGATTGAAAGAGGAGCTAAAAGAGAACTCAGCATTTGTAAACTGTTTTAAATTGTGACATCTATATAGTTCCCAAGACCAATGAATACTTTGATGACCATTAATTCTCTCTTAGAAAAAACAAAACAAATTTTATAGTAATATAGCCTATAGTATAGGTCCACAGTGTACAGCTGTAATTTATATGCATTATGGGTCCTAGGTGTTATTAAAATTCTTTCCTAGCAAGATAAAATATTTAAATTTCCACAACTTTTATTAAATCTTTCAAAAAATTATTTTCACTCTCATAGGACTTAAGTCTTCATTTAATCATAATGCCTGGTCACTGTTAGAACATAGCCTACCTAATTTATAATAAAAACATTAACAAATTCTTTCAAAATAATGTTTTTGTTTGAAGAAACCTCTGCATACAAAAGGTACAATACATTATGGCATGCACATGTGTCCTAACAATAATCATGGCCAGTCAAGCACACCTTGGGGTCACTCCATCAACATCAAAATCCTCAAATATGATTTGCACCCGTTCTTTGCCCCGTCCATAAAACAGGTAGTGGCACTCAGTGTTACGTGGGTACAAGCCATTGTAGTTAGGGGAGGTTATCTCTCCACTCGACTTCACTGAGCTCTGGTAGTTAAAAACACACACTGGAAAAGAAAAAAATACATAGAAATCTTATCTTATCTTAGATATACAGACGCTACTTCTATGCAGAAGATAATTGCGTCCACAGACCATGAGAGATGATCTGTTGGCAAGTGATGCAGCGGTCACAGGCCACGGCTATAGGGGTTCCACGCATTACCCCAGCCGCCTAACTATTGTCTAGTTAGGTACCCATTCGGAGCTGGGTAACTCGGGGACTCCTCAGGCCGCGAGAACAAATCCACACCTTCGTGTGGATTCGAACCCGTGACCATCGGTATGACAGTCGAGAGCGCTACCTCTCGACCACCACGTCCCATTACTGTATGGATAATAGCAGAGGCGTCACTAGGGTTGGTGTCACCAGGGGTGGTAGCTCATGGTGTCACCCGGGTTGGTAGCTCATGGTGTCACCCCCTCATGATTTAACCCATAGAAATCCTCCGAGTTTTCCAGTGTTAAATAACGCTAATATATAGAATTTTACTGTCTGGTGTCACCCCCCTGATGGTGTCACCCGGGGCGGCCCGCCCCCTCCGCACCCCTAGCGACGCCACTGAATAGTAGTTGGAATATGAAAATACATATTTAATGATATTTAGACAGTGAAATTAAGGAGAACAATAATTATAATCATTTTGTCACAGGGATAAATGAAAATGGAATAAAAAAATTAAAAAAAAAAAAAAAAAAAAAAAAGATTCAAATAGAATGTTTAAGATTATACAAGAAAAATACATTTTAAAAAATTGAACATATTTGTTAAATAAAATATCATATGAAGTAAATTCCAGATAATTAAAATGACTTACTTCCCCGGTTATCTTGTTGGCCTTCATGGATCCCAAAATCTACAAACAAAAAACAAAACAAAAATTAATTAGTTAATAATAATAATCATCAAATAAAGTCATTCGGAACTCATTCGTAAAAAATGAACAATATTTATTTTAAAGCAGTCAAGTACCCTCAATAGAAGCTTTAAAAAACACACAATAGTAATGATGGACAATTAATTCGGGTTCCTTCTGTCTAACAAGACGATGGTGCATCACCGTTGGTCTGAGGTGCATTTCCTCATGTGGCTGTGCAGTCCTATTCTTGAGTGACAGTCTTTACCACAGGTTTTGCACAAAAATTATGTGCTTCCCAATGTTTCAGCCTTTCTCCTAGATCTTCTGTCTGCAGCCTCCTCCATCCTTCGCTCTTCGGCTACTATGACGCCTTCTTTTACAACCGTATATCGGTCTGCTGCTTTACACTCCCAGTCGCTTGTGCGTATTCTGGCTGCTTTCATGTCGGGCAGACATCTTTAAGTCGCAGACGTGGGCGACCTGTCTTCCTCTTTCCCGTTGCCAGTTCTCCATATAGAAAGTCCATGGGGATGCGGCCAGGGCTCATTCTCTTTACAGTCCTAGCCATCTCAGGCGTCTTTCACTAAGGATAGAGAGTATGCTTTGGATATTGGCACGCATTAGGACCTCACTATTTGTCATTTTATCCTGCCATTTAATGCCAAGGATGCGACGCAGGCACCTGAAATGGAAGCTATTAAGTTTGCGCTCATGGAATATTTTTTAAGTGGTCCAACTCTCGCTTCCGTAAAATAGCGTACTGATGACGAGGGCTCGATAGACACACAGTTTGGTTTTATTCGTTAGCTTGGTGTTTTGCCAGACCCATTTATTTAGGTTAGCCATTGTGGCAGCTGCCTAGCCTATTCCACAATTTATTTCGTTCTCAATGGACAGAATGTTGGAGACTTTGTACCCCAAGTAGGCGAAACTCCAAGTTTTCATTTCGATTTTGATGATAGGAGGAGAATTTGTGTCTTGGGTCATAATGTTTGTCTTTTTTAAAAGCTGGTTTACAGGCCGAATTCTTTGTAGGCCTTGGAGAAGCTTGACACGAGTTGTTGCAAACCCGTTTCTGTGTGTGCTATCAGTACCGCATCATCCGCAAAGAGTAGCTCGCGAATTGAGACATATGTCGTTTGGTTTCGGCTCGGATGCGGGCAATGCTGAAAAGTCCTCCATCAGCTCTGGTATGTAACCAAATTCCATCCCAGCTATCCTTGAATGTGTATCGAAGCAGTACAGAGGACCAGCCAGTAGGTATTGGCGTATTGACGTGCGACTTTTTGGGCATGTAACTTGTCTGCTTTTAAGACATGCAGCCTGTCGGGTGTAGGCTTTTCCTTGTAGGCCATAAGAGCTTTCCTTTTGGCTTCAGTGACAAGTTTCATCTCGTCCCAATGTGTATCAAACCAGTCCGTGTTTTTGTGAGATTATTTTCCAAAGGCTTGTATTGCGGATGTATAGATTGTGTCTCTGAGATGCGTCCATTTGGAGTCAATGGTGTCGTGTGTCATGACATCTTTGTCAGTGAACAGCTGCGTTTTCACAGGGTCTATCATAGAAAAGGTGTTGATGCGTAGACATCCCTTTTTCTTGGTGTGGTACGAGTTTTTCCACATTATTCGTAGCTTGTTGGCAACAAAGGAGTCATCCGTGTCGCAGTCGGCACTGTGATAGCTGCGGGTAAGTAGGGCGCTAGCCAGTTGTGCACGCCTGGTGATGATGAGGTCCAGCTGGTGCCATTGGTGTGGTGAAATCCAAAGAGAGCACTTATTATTTTATTTCTTTATATTTGGTTTATGTGTGTAGATCTACTATGTGTTCGTTGAAGAAGGCTCTTTGTCGAAACGTTCTCTGTTTGTTACGTCCTGTCAGGCTCACTCATACCATGTTTACATGTTACGTCTTGTCAGGCTCACTCATACCATGTTTACATGTTATGTCCTGTCAGGCTCACTCATATTATGTTTACATGTTATGTCCTGTCAGGCTCACTCATACAATGTTTACATGTTACGTCCTGTCAGGCTCACTCATACCATGTTTACATGTTATGTCTTGTCAGGGTCACTCATACCATGTTTACATGTTATGTCCTGTCAGGGTAACTCATACCCTGTTTACATGTTACGTCCTGTCAGGCTCACTCATACCCTGTTTACATGTTATCCATCTTCTAATTCATAAGCCTCATTGCAGTCCCACCCACATTTTGTTCACTATGCTTAAGACAATACTAGCCGTATTTAACACGACCACGGACTTTTTGAAAGATTTTTAGTGGTTAAAAAGTCGGAATATACGGTATACTTTATAATGTAAATTTATGACAATCTAAGGGTAAGGTATATAATTTATACTATTTAAACTTTAAATATATTTCCTGTGGAACTGTCATTTATATTCTGGCGAGCAAGTCTCATGGGAAATAATCTTTTAAATGAGTACAGGAAATAGCACCAAAGGCGAACACTGAGGTTGGGTCACGTATGTGGTTAGAAGACTTCCAGTTAAATCTTTTCAAAAACCACGACAAAGCCTACGGTGTTAAAATCAACCAATCGGATGTCAGCTCACGATTCCCAGAGTCACATGGACCCGAAAGTAACCGTAAGAAAACGGAGTTCATCGACTGTGAGGGAAGTACTAAGTCTTTGACCACGACGCTGTTATTGTCCCGCGGTTTCCGATCGGGAAAGTCCCAGTGACGTAAGAAACTAGGAATCACGTTGATCGGGGACTTCATATGAAGTCTACTAATGGAAACGGGGCAGCAACAAAGAGATGGTCACGTAAAGTGCGTGTGTGTGTGGGGGGAGGGGAGGGGGTTAGATTGATTTAGCCGGATAAAAAAAAAGGTGGGGGCGGGGGATATATGGCGCCGATAGACATGCGAAGATTGGAAGTGGAGATAAAAACATTTATTTTCTCTTAGAACAACAGGAGTTTAAATATGCGACACTCTTAGGGTGGAACTAATTGTTAAATTTTTATTGTTTCAACGGGGAAGCCATTTTGTCGGTTTAGTGAAAGTTTCAGTTTAAGAAAGCGGTGACGTAACGTATTGACTTTTGTTAGCATAGTTCCGCCGTATATTCATGACCCCTAATTACGAGTTCAAAGTTCAAATCTCGGAACTCTCGCCTTTGTCATTTCTGTTACTCCTGACATTAAACCAATAACCACACTTACTTGTAACACAACCAAACACAAGACAAACGTTAACACCAAACTCACTTGTAACAACCAAACACAAGACTAACGTAACACCAAACTCACTTGTAACACAACCAAACACAAGACTAACGTTAACACCAAACTTACTTGTAACACAACCAAACATAAGACTAACGTAACACCAAACTTACTTGTACCACAACCAAACACAAGACTAACGTAACACCAAAATTACTTGTAACAACCAAACACAAGACTAACGTAACAACAAACTCACTTGTAACTTGTAACACAACCAAAAACAAGACTAACGTAACACCAAACTTACTTGTAACAACCAAACACAAGACTAACGTAACACCAAACTTACTTGTAACAACCAAACACAACACTAACGTAACACCAAACTCACTCACTTGTAACAGCTAAAACACAAGACTAACGTAACACCAAACTTACTTGTAACACAACCAAACACAAGACTAACGTAACAACAAACTCACTTGTAACACAACCAAAAAACAAGACTAACGGAACACCAAACTCACTTGTAACACAACCAAACACAAGACTAACGTAACACCAAACTCACTTGTAACACAACCAAACACAAGACAAACGTTAACACCAAAGTTACTTGTAACACAACCAAACACAAGACTAACGTTAACACCAATCTCACTTGTAACACAACCAAACACAAGACTAACGTTAACACCAAAGTTACTTGTAACACAACCAAACACAAGACTAACGTAACACCAAAGTTACTTGTAACACAACCAAACACAAGAGTAACGTAACACCAAACTCACTTGTAACAACAAAACACAAGACAAACGTAACACCAAACTTACTTGTAACAACAAAACACAAGACTAACGTAAAACCAAACTCACTTGTAACACAACCAAACACAAGACTAACGTAACACCAAACTTACTTGTAACACAACCAAACGCAAGACTAACTTAACCCCAAACTCACTTGTAACACAACCAAACACAAGAATAACGTAACCCCAAACTCACTTGTAACAACCAAACACAAGAATAACGTAACCCCAAACTCACTTGTAACAACCAAACACAAGACTAACGTAACCAATACTCACTTGTAACGAAACTGTATTGTGCCTTGAAGCCCGTGACGCTCTTGGAGGAGTGCAAACTTTGGAACTCGACGATCATGTTGTGCTGGCTGGACATGAGCATGGGCGGCAGCTTGCGGCCACACCAAGTGTTGAGCACCTCCGTCTTGCCGTTGATGAATATGTACACAGACACCGAGTCGGCCTCGTTACAGCTGATGGGGAGACACATAAAATAACGAGTGGGCTACAGGAAGAAAAGTTTGGTATAGACAGGCATTGGGTGTTACCAGACCAGTGATTCCCAAACTTTTTTGACCCCATGGACCTCTTTTAAAGTCATAACGTGCCCACGGACCCTTAAGTGAAATAAAACTCACGTGTTTTTCGCAATGAAAGACGATCCGGAATATAAGACACACCCAATTTTAAAGGAGGAAAATCTCGGAAAAAAAATAATTTCTGAACTAAATACTGTCTATTCGTCGTATGGGGTCGTCCATAAAGTACGTCTCGCTCCAGAGGAGGGAGAGGGTGTAAGAAAGTGTGACAGTGTGTGACGGGGGGGGGGGGGGGGTTCGGCCATATGTGACGTCACTGTATTTTATATTAAATTTTAACTATTTTGTCAATAATTTTTTTTGTTCGAAAGTGTGACGTACTTTGAGGTGGGGGGATTCAAACATTTGTGACAGTTTTGTGACAGGGGGAGGTGGAGTTAAAAATTGACAAAAATAGCGTGACGTACTTTGTGGACGGCACCTATAAGAGGAACCATCTCTCTCCCCCCCCCCCCCTCAGTTTTGAGGAAATAAAAAGTGCGTCTTATACGGTGAAAAATATGGTACATAAATGTTTAGTAAAAAAATGAAATTACAATTAAAAAAAATATTATGATAAAGTAGTATTTCTTGAAATTATGCCTTTTCCTTAAAATAAATTTTCAAGCAATGACTTGGCTGATCGTGATGAGATTTTATGGGTGTGTTTATCTTATGTCCATGGGTACAAACCGCAGATCCCGACCATCACTAATTTCTAGCCTTATAAAAACAATTAATTTTTTAAAAAAAGGTTTATAATGGCACTGAATCAATTTCTATCAAAGTGGAAGACGGGAAAGCAGCACACAGTTTATTTGCAACAGTCCAAAATACATGATTAAAAAATTGGAATCTGTTTTTCTAACCAGAATTTGTGGTTATTTGTTCAAACATCGTTTAAATTCCTAATTTGTGGATATTTCAATAACGTGCTCATGTATTAGTATGTATTCTTCTATGACAGGGATGCAAGCTAGTGCGCGCGCAGAAGGGTTAAACACCCAGTTAAGAATGTCCAAGTGAAGAATGCCAGCAAATCTTTATCTCTATTTTGGAATTTTCGAAAGATTTTGCAACTGAAAACATTCTCCTTCAGAGGCGTCACTAGGGTTGGTGTCACCCGGGGCGTTAGCGCATGGTGTCACCCCCTCATGATTTAATCCATAGAACTCCTCCGAGTTTTCCAGTGCCAAATAACGGGAATATATAGAATTTTACGGTCTGGTGTCACCCCCTGATGGTGTCACCCGGGACGGCCCACCCCACCGCACCCCTAGCGACGCCACTGTTCTCCTCTACCCAGATTTTGTGAATAAATGAAGTCGATGAATGACACAATGTACAGGAAATATATTCGATAAAGCTTTTTAAATATGTCAAAAAACATGAGTATCTTCCTATCACTGCAGGAGCACTGTCAGAAGCAGCAGAAAGGATATTAGTATTAGTCATAGGTATTGCTTTAGCTTGAAAAATATGCTTAATTCAGTAAATATCGTTTCACTTTTCATATCTGCTTCCAAACGTTTAGCCACATTTCAAATATGTAACACTGTAATGTCGGCATTTTTTTCTTTAGCTCAATTATTCTCTTATCAGTTGCAACAAACCACTGTCAATAATAAGTAGCTTTTTCAATGGAATGCTGCAGTAAAGCCCTTTTGAATTTTTTTTTTTTTTATTATAGGACACTATTTAGATAAATGTAAGTTCTCGACACATCGAAATTTACCCAAACTTTCAACCCTCGTTGATTCATGTTAACAAAAATTGCATATTTCGGACCTACTTAAAGGAATTCAACATTTCTTAAGCATCAAAGATGACCATTCAAAAAAAAAAAAAAAAAAAAAAAAAAAAAAAAAAAAAAAAAAACCCAACACCAAGCATTCTGTGGAAATGTCTGTGGTTCTAATTCTTTTTCTTGGCAAAACAACAGCGTATTTCAGGACTGTAAACAAAATGAGGGGTAGGACTGCAATCAGGCTTATAAAAAATTGAATGGAAAAGACGAAAGCAAGGTAAGGGTTAGCCTGATCGGACGTAACAAAAAAGCGAACGTTCTTTCTTGGATTCTTTGGATTTCACCGCAGCTAAGTTTCTTAATTTTATTTTTTATTTTTATATTCGTTTTATTTGTGTATTGTATGTTCGTTGAAAAATGCTCTTTGCCGAAACGTTCGCTGTTTTGTTACGTCCGATCAGGCTAACCCTTACCTTGTTTACGTTTTTTCCATTTAGTATTTCAGGACTGATAGCACTTAAGAGAGTATTTAATTAGGGCCATCCATTAAGTACGTCACACTATTTTTGACAATTTTATCCCCCCCAACCCCTTCCACCTGACACAATCTTGGAAAGCCCCCCCCCCTAGAATTACGTCACACTTTCGAACAAATATATTTTTTATAAACAAAATAATTCACACACCCCCCTGTCACACTTTATTACACCCCCCCGGAGAGTGACGTACTTTATGGACGACCCCTTAGTTGAGAGAGTATTCAGATACACTTTTCTTTATTTTAATTTAATTTATAATCAAAATGGATCACACTTTTTTTTGTTCAGGGATCCCCAAATGAATTTTAATTTGCCACGGATCCACTGACTGGTACCATTGAACCCTGGGGGTCTGTAGGGACCACTTTGGGAAACACTGGATTATACAGCCACTGAGTACTACTGCCATAGAGTTCCATGAATCCTCATTGAGATAAGTATGAAAATAATTTCATGATGGTAACTTTTCATTGTATAGAGGGGTGGAGTCCCCCCCCCCCACCATTCTAAAACGTCGCGGAAACGGGTGGAAAAATTCCAGACCTTCCAGGTGGCCCTAACACTTGTTACGCCACTGATTAGATAACGAACAATAAAGCATGAACGAGCTTCACTGGACTAAGACTCACTCGACAGCCGAGGTTTCCCTGGGAACATGTAAATCCATGTGGAGGAAGCGCAGCTGTACTCTCTCTCTCCCCCCTCCAGTGAATGTATATCTACACCGGATGTTGGCAGGGTAAGGCTCTGGATAGAACGGGCTTGATATTGTTCCGTTTCTGTGGGTCCGACTGTCCATATTTTCATTGCACTGGAATTCTGAAAGATAATAAAAGTAAATATACGGTAAATGTAAATTGAATTAATCGCAAATAAAAGATTAACTTAATCTGGAATTGTTGCGAATGGGGGCACATTATTTTTTGGCTGAAGCGAAGTATGTCGACCGTGACGTCACGACCGGTTGCTGGAAAAGAAAGTTCTATAAATTCTAAAAGGATTATAAAAAATGGAAGGTTTTAGAGTTTGGGTTAGGAATAGCTATAGAATTTTAATTTTAAATCTTTTTAAAGGACGTGCTATAACAAAAAAAGAAAGCCGCCATGACCGTTACGTCACGGTCGACATACTTCGCTTTTACCATTTTTTAAAGTTCAAAACTTCATAACAGCGCCGCGGCACCTCTCACACGAAGGTGTAAAATTTTTAACATTAATCAAGTAACATAACATCTATATTTATAATTCTCCTCATGGTTCAAACATGCTAACCAAGCCCGTTCATTTCCCACTTTCTTTACGAGCATGAATTCGCAACATGGCTGTACGCTTTGTTTCTCGTCATTGGCATAATAACTTCGTGCTCTCTGTTGTGCTCAGTGACAGAAAAGTAGTCACACACTCTCCTCAACTATTACTTTCATAAAATGTCCCCCGTCACTAAATCATAAGCGGCGTATGCTACGACGCGGGTCGGCTAGTATTAATGTTGTCTGTCATGAAATGTCAGATGTTGTCATCTTGAACCAGGAGATGTTATCTGCTGTCTTAAAAATGACATCTGAAATACTTGAATAAAAATATTTTTCTAATGAGAAGTAAACCCACGAACATCATCAGATCCATTAGGACAGAGCCGTGCAGCAGATGTGATCCAGATCTGAGTCTTGTTTATATTTAGCTTGGCCAGATGGTAAAAATTTGCCCATTTTGAAACAATATTGATTTTTTCATTAGACACAACATCAACAACATAAACAACGTTAAGTTTTTTTTCCCTTCTGGGTCTGAGATTAACATCAGGTTTGATAATACTCGATGTCTTCGTGTGCCAGGGCAAATACCAGCATCAGCGCTAATTTCTAACTACAAGATGGCTGCATAAACAACTAAAATCTGGTTAATAATAAACACATTACACGCCTTTGTATTGGATTATTTGAAATGTCAAATCTTTGTTCAATATTGACTTGAACATTGTTGGATTTTTACGCTATTAAAAAAAAATATTCTTATACAAAATTTCAATGAGTTAATCGGACCCCTAGAGAAATCTACCAGCAGCTAATTTTTACAAGTGTATTTGACAT
This sequence comes from Radix auricularia, assembly GCA_002072015.1. NCBI lineage: Eukaryota > Metazoa > Mollusca > Gastropoda > Lymnaeidae > Radix > Radix auricularia. Next base: position 313,902 of record MUZC01002899.1, read on the forward strand.
GCAACTATTTCAACTCAATGCTCTTTTTATTTTTGAAATTCAAGGGAATTTTTCTTTGTCATGTTTTTGTGTGGGCATATTTGAAGTATATTTGATTTTCTCATGATCCCAGTAATGGGTATATTTGAAGTATTTTTGATTTTATCATGATCCCAGTAATGGGCATATTTGAAGTATATTTGATTTTCTCATGATCCCAGCAATTGGCATATTTGAAGCATATTTACTTTTCATATGACCCCAGTAATGGGCATATTTGAAGTATATTCGATTTTCTCATGATCTCAGCAGTGGGCATATTTGAAGTATATTCGATTTTCTCATGATCCCAGCAATGGGTATATTTGAAGTGAATTTGATTTTCTCATGATCCCAGCAATAGGCGTATTTGAAGTATATATTTGATTTTCTCATGATCCCAGCAATGGGCATATTTGAAGTATATATTTGATTTTCTCATGATCCCAGCAATAGGCGTATTTGATGTATATATTCGATTTTCTCATGATCCCAGTAATGGGCATATTTGAAGTATATATTTGATTTTCTCATGATCTCAGCAGTGGGCATATTTGATGTATATATTCGATTTTCTCATGATCCCAGCAATGGGCATATTTGAAGTATATTCGATTTTCTCATGATCTCAGCAGTGGGCATATTTGAAGTATATTCGATTTTCTCATGATCCCAGCAATGGGTATATTTGAAGTATATTTGATTTTCTCATGATCCCAGTAATGGGCATATTTGTAGTATATTTGATTTTCTCCTGATTCCAGTAATGGGTATATTTGAAGTATATTTGATTTTCTCAGTAACATTGCAACTCTTGTTACATAAAGACGAGAGAAGAAGCTTCAGTATTTGTAATCGTCTGGTCTTTCATGGTCACGAAGTATCTTCTGCTTGCTTCACTTGCTCAATAAATGACCGCAAGTCGAGCCACCGAAATAAATTGAACGGATTTTAATTTCACTCGTGCTTCAGCCGCGTCTACCAGACAGGAATTTAATTCGCAAGTCAGTCAAGCCCGACAGTCACACAGTGAACTGGACGCGTTAGTTCAGGAAATTATCCATCGGAAATACATTTCTGTAGTTTCCGGGTTTAGCGTCCTCTTTGTCCACTTCCAACCAATCATTTGAGACCCAACATTATAATTTTGCTCTAAGCACACACATGATAAATAATTAAATGGTTTTTTATACCCAAAAAAGTGATTAGATAGGAGTGAACGATAACATTGTATGATAGATGGGAGTGAATGATAACATTGTCTGATAGATGGGAGTGAACGATAACATTGT
>MUZC01002899.1:340822-353772 GCA_002072015.1 Radix auricularia
AGTCCTAATACCATTGGTCATATTTTTGGACACAACCAATCAAGGATAATGGAAATCACATGACCATCCAAAATATAAACCGTGCACAGACACCAATTCAGTCTTTTCCACTGCCCAGCCACGGGGTATTCTTCAGACAAGATCGGTCACCGTGTTATATCGAGGGAAAGCCAGCAGTCACCAGTCTAGTAAGAGTGAACTCTTATCTTATTTTATTCATGCATTATTGATTATCACTTGTATTTTGTTATGGCCGATTGATATCAATCCTGTCCGATTGACATGGATTTATTACCCCACGGGACACATTGTACCGTGTTGGGACCCATGTATATTGCTCTTACAATAACATGTTTGCTTAAATTATAATATGCCTGCACACGCGACCTCCACCAAATAGGTGGAGCAGCGTGTGTGGATGTCTAATTATATCTTTAGTTATGTAGATTGTTTTATTAAATTGCTGAACTCACGTGAGACTTTCGCCAAATAGGCCGACGCCCGTGAAAGTAAGCATACAAAATTAATCAAATCAGTATGTCAAAATTGTTATCCCCTTCTGGCGGCTTGCTCTGAACGGCTTGTCGTGGAAGGAGGAAAGTCATAGATCTATGAAATAGAAGATTCCCCGAGTCTTATTTCTATTTCCATAGACTGGTTCCTGGTACGCCCGAGTCAGATAGCCTACATCTGAATTCCCGGAATACGACCAGAGGTACTACACACTTGAAGCTGTCGGACCACCGTCCCCCTTCTTGAGTATGATTGCTGTAGAGTCGTCACAGAGCCCTGTGCTCGGCAACCGTCCGGTTATCGGTGTTTTTTTTCGCCGGTGAACCGAAGCCGTCCATAGGACGAAGATCCTTAGCCAGCACGTGGATAGAAGTTCCAGCGTGTAAGGTCGACCCCGATCGACATCTCATCCTACACTTGGTCAACTCAGCTGACTGCTTCATTGGTTATCAACTCAGCTGACCACGTCATTGTGTATCAACTCAGCTGACCACGTCATTGTTTATCAACTCAGCTGACCGCTTCATGTTTGTCAACACGAGAGACCTACCACCGAGAGCACCGTCATCACGTCGCCTGGTGACAGAAATAGGTCGCGGCGGGATACAGACACCGTAGAACATCTCAGCGCTAGGGGCGGGACTGACCTCGAGAGCTGACGTCATCCAGCACGGCGCAGCAGGCCACCAGTGACCGGGGACTACACACCTTTAATTTAAGTATTATATATAAAGAAACATTGGCATAGGGCAGGCCGTAATGATGACATCTAGATAGCCTATTCACTATTTGTTTAAATAAGTTAACATAAGGGCACCTCGGTATCCGCCCAGTAATTGGTCATTGTATATATTGTAAAATTAAATTTCATATTTTGTATTATACAACAGTTTTTGGGCTTACTCATTTGTGGAGATCACTGAAGTGTATCCTTGTGTGTGCAAAATAATAATAATAATAATACCCTAGACAACAGCCACATAACACACATTTCGCCACAGCTAGACTCCCTGACATAGCTAACAACGTAGCTAGACCCCCTGACGTAGCTAACAACGTAGGTAGACCCCCTGACGTAGCTAACAACGTATCTAGACCCCCTGACGTAGCTAACTACGTAGCTAGACCCCCTGATGTAGCTACCACGTAGCTAGACCCCTGATGTAGCTAACAACGTAGCTAGACCCCCTGACGTAGCTAACTACGTAGCTAGACCCCACTGACGTAGCTAACTACGTAGCTAGACCCCTGATGTAGCTAACAACATAGCTAGACCCCCCCGACGTAGCTAACAACATAGCTAGACCCCCCTGACGTAGCTAACCACGTAGCTAGTCCCCACTGATGTAGCTAACAACGTAGATAGACTCCGCTGACGTAGCTAACAACGTAGCTAGACCCCCTGATGTACCTAACCACGTAGAAAGACCACATGTTGTAGGTAATCACGATATACCATCAGGAATATTTTAAAACGCCATAACGTAGCTAACAACGTAGCTAGACCCCCCTGACGTAGCTAACAACGTAGCTAGACCCCCTGATGTAGGTAACCACAATATACCATCAGTAATATTTTGAGACCCGCTGACGTAGCTAACAACATAGCTAGACCCCCTGACGTAGCTAACAACATAGCTAGACCCCCTGACGTAGCTAACAACGTAGCTAGACCCCCTGATGTAGGTAACCACGATATACCATCAGGAATATTTTGAGGCCCGTTGACGTAGCTAACCACGTTAAAAGCGGTCGAATGCCTTGTATCCAGCCGCCCTTCTCCCAATAACATCATAAGCTCCCCCACCCCCCTTCATACACGACGGAGGAAATTGTCGACAACACAATGTATGGATCCTGTAGTGCTCAAGGGACGATGAACAAGTTGAGTTGATATTGGAACAACGCGAAAATTGCGCTGATATTGGAAAAAAATGAAAAATTGGGTTGATATTGGGACAATGGGAAAATTGGGTTCATATTGGGAAAATAGTAAAATTGGGTTGGTATTGGGACAATGGGAAAATTGGGTTGTTATTGGGACTATGGGAAAATTGAGTTGATATTGGGACTATGGGAAAATTGGGTTGATATTGGGACAATGGGAAAATTGGGTTGGTATTGGGACAATGGGAAAATTTGGTTGATATTGGGACTATGGGAAATATGAGTTTATATCGGAAGATAGAAACATTGAGTTGACATTGTAACGATGGAAAATTGGAGCAAGCATTTTTGTTGATGTCGGAAGCTGTTAAAAGTTCTCATTGATAACAACAGTTAATTGTTCATTTGAACTTAGTTCTAAACTAATTAGAAAACATGTACTCAAATTTTCAAAAAATTTACGGTCCAAAAATGTTGATTTGATCTAGAATGTACAACATACCCTTGAAGTGTGCTACCAAGTGTAAATAAGATTAGCTATATACAAATATAAGTCCCCCCAAACATATCTTCACTCCCCAATAAGTCTTAGTGTTTAATCCCCCCCCCCCCCAACATGTCCTCTCTCGCCAATAAACGTTTATTTCCTTCTCTGTTTCTTGACTCCCTATAACGCGCCCAAGTGTCTCCCAAGAAAAAAGGCGCCCCTTAAATTCTAACTCATGAAAACTGATTACATACCTTCATTAGAAGGTTTGTTGTTGCTTGTCAGAGAAAATGTGTCTGGGGGATGAGGCGAAAGTGAAATGATGACCTGGAAAGTTTATGCAAATTAATGCAACCCTCCCCTCTTGTATTGGAGTAACGTAGCACCAAGTCCAACATCCGATGAATATGTCTTTAAGACGAAGGACTTTTGTACATTAGGTTTTTGTAGTACTAGCCGTGCCGTGACGGCTCTCTTTAAGGCGTCGTATGCTTCACTCTGGTCTCTCCCCCATTCCACTCTGTTGGACTGACCCCATGTTGTCAAGGAGGTCGGTGGGTACGCGAGGGTTGCATAGTAGTAGTAGAGGGTTGTAGTAGCCTGTGAGTCTGAGGAATCGCCTCACTTGACCGTTCGTAGTTGGTCGAGAGTGGAATGAAAGAAACGGCAGCGGCTCATTGCGATCCACATCTTCGTTTGATTCCTTCTGTGCGCCAACCGCCACACTGACGTAAGAACATTCCCGTGAATTTTCTTTAGTTTTACAGCGGTTCACCTCGGCCTCTTTCCCCTCAATGTGACCTCACATTGTTACCTCTCTACCATACTTCTGTTATATTCTGACGTTGTCACCACCTGCCTCTTGAACCCGATATCCGGGTTATTATAGCTTCTTGACTCTTGCATATTTCCCCACAAACAAGTCCATTATTTCTTTCTCCACACACACCGCCTCCACTCTGCCCCTCAGGTATTGTGTCTTTATGTCGATTATCGCCTTTTCTCCTCTTAGAATTCTTGTATCTAACATTCTTGTGAGCCCAACTTCACCCGTTAGATGGTCATCTCTGACGTACTGTCTTTTCACCACCACTGCTTTACTTCCCGTATCTCTCAATACCTCCACTCTCTTTGATCCTACAAACCCTTCCACAGTCTTTATTTTCCCTCCTCCCTCTTCTTTTTGGCCTTTATCACCCATGTCCTTGCTATCCGCCCCTTTAAACACTGGAATATGCTGTACAACTGCTGATCTCTTAACGCTCGTATGTTCGCCCTCCTCTGAGCTGGGAGAATGGCGGGCTATGTGGCCAACCCTATGACACACAAAACAGTTTATGTCCGACCTTGATCGTTCATCAGCCCTATTTGACCATGTTCTCTGGCTCGCTCCGGTCTGCTGCCCCGCAACTTTTCTCCCATTCAGGCCATGTACAGTTACATTTCCCTCTGGTGTTGTACTAGGGCCGCGATTAAGGCTTCTGTTTCTTGCCTCCAGGAATAATTCAGCAACTCTGCGAACTTCTTCCAGGTCAGATTTTCAGGACACATGTTCATGAATTGTTTCTTTATTAATATGTCTATAAGACCGTCAAATGTTTTGTCGATGCGTGACCATCTAATCCATTTTGACAAATAGCCTTTTATTCTTCATATAAAACTAAATGGCGACTCATCTGCTTGCAGCTTGCTCTTTCGAAATAGGTTTCTGTATCCCTCCTCTGTGAGATTATATCTATTTAGGAGCACCTCCTTCACCTTTTCATACCTCAATGCTTCTTCGTGAGGCATTTTAGAGTACACCTCCAAGGCTCGACCCGACAGAAGCGCACCCAGTGACAGCGCCCAGTCATTTTCCGGCCATTTACTGGTCCTAGCGAAAGTTTCAAACCTTGTTAGGTATCCATCCAGCTGGTCGACACCATCTATAAATGGTGGAAGCTTGGGCGGCCTGGGCCTGTTATCGGTCCCATTTGTATTTCCTCCATTGGCAGCCTCTAATCTCTTGGCCTCTAGCCTTGCTGCTCGCTCGGCCGCCCGATCCGCCATCTCTCTCTCTCGGCTGCCCTCTCAGCCGCCTCTCTCTCAGCACCTCTCACTCGTTGTACCTCTCTCTCTCTCTCTCTCTCTCTATGTATTATCTCCTTTCTTCACCTCTGAGTTGAAGGGCATCCACCAGTGCTATTATCTCCTCCAGAGTATTGACTAGCATTCTCGTTGTTCAGAAGAGTCTGTGTATTCAGTGTAAATCCCTGCTTGGGCCCCCAGAAATGTCACAGGCGTCCTAATAACTGTATCCGGACCGCTTGCGCCAGATTCATAACATTCCTATTACACAATGAATAACGACACTCAAGCCAAAACAAACCTTAATGGTCAACTACTTGATATAACCACCTCAATCTCCTCTGCCCAACATACTACCCACATTCCATCAACACCCCCCCCCCTTTTTCGCACGCTTTTATGTTGAGTAACACAAAAGCGACCATCACACACACCACCGTGCGCAACTCACAAGTTACAAGGACAAATTGGTCATCCGTGACAAAGAGACGTTTTTAAAAAGTCCTTATATTAACTTCACCGTCATCTCTTCGTCAGTACGGCGGAAAAACAAAAGTAAAAAAATGACCAATTTTCCGTGATGATTTCGAGCTGAAATTTTGAACATAGACTCGTGTCACTTAGCTAAGCATTGTTTCAAAACGTCAGATCGATCGAATGTACCGTAATTAAATTAATGCACTTTTAGTTTTTTCTATGTAAATGTATGGTAGCCGTCTGTTGTTGACATCCACGTGTTTGCTGGAGTTCAGTTTAACCATCCGTGACCACACCCCCACCCCCACCCGTCCCCCTTTTAAACCAAGCGAGTTTAGTCACGTTCAGTCTGTAAATGTTTGTATTTCGCGTGGTGCATATTATTTTGAATACAATCAATAATTTTAGTTCTGTCTCATATGTAAGGGATTTATAGTCAAAATCTTTGTTTTTACGGGTTGTTTTTACTCTTAAGTTTCATATTGTAATATAGGCTGGATAGATACATCAGAAACAATCACTTCGTGACGTCATCGCCTTGTCCGTTTTCTCATTTGTGAGAATGGTCATCACGGTCAGCCAGGCCTAAGATTTCATCTCACGTTCGCCTCTCTCAACAACATTTATTTCTTGCCCTCAGGGATATTCTTTGCTTCTATTGTCCCCCCCCCCCCCCAACTTTTGCATGTTTTTCTATCCGTCTATTTTCACAACCGCCCGAATATATTTTTATCCAACCATAAAACCTGTTCACTATCTGATCTGTCTCCATACCACTCAACGGATTTTTTACAGCTGATTCACTAACAAATTTAGTTTACTGCGCGTATATTTGTATAAGCATTATAAAAATTCTCAACGTATATTTACTTCACACATACAGACACAAGATTTGAGTTTAGCCTTAAAGAATAATTCTACAGAACATTAACCCGAAATACCGAGAGCAGTGACGTCACACAAGGGGATGTGGAGCACATCGACGGGGGGGGGGGGCGCCCTCCAAAAGGGAGACAAGAGATAAAAGTTTAAAGGTCAAAGTTAACTGAAATCGGTGTCATCAGCATATAACATTCAAAGGAACGGATTGCCGCCAACGTATGACACCGCACAGAATCTTAACATTTGGTAAGTGCGTCATCACAGCATATTTATCTAACAATAGGAAGTCCTAGGAACAGAATGCCACCAGAGATTAAACATCAAGAATATTTTGATTGATATTTAAACAGCAGAATTAGCCCAGTGTTTCCAGATGTTTCGATTAGCGGTAGACACATTCTAAAACTAAGCAAGGAACCAGCACTAAGTTCATTGATTCATTTCTTATCACTAAAAAACTACAGCAATAACTATAACTTATGTTATTTCAGTGCTTCTCAATAATTTTCTTTCATGCCCCCCTAGGAAGAAGAAAACATTTCACCCCCCTTGGAAGAAGAAAACATTTCGCCCCCCCCCGCACAATTGTAAATAGTATCATTCGTCTATAAAATTGTTATAGGTACACCTCTGCTGAGGTCAAATGAGCCCCCCCCCCTTTTTATGGAGCCTCATGCCTCCCGGGGGGCACGCCCCACTATTTGAGAACCACTGTGTTTTGTGGACCGCCGACTTAAAGATTGCGGACCGGTTAACTTCTGGACCAGAAAGTTAGCTTGGGGGTTTTATATAAATAATTTTAACCATAACAAAAGTTATAGACACTTTAATAAGTAAAATGTCTAGAAGATGAACGGCCATGCTCAGATGATACAATGATAACAGCTGGGTTTTTTCTTCTTAGCAACATCTTTTCCTGCAGACTAAGTGACTTCCATTGAGCTAATTATGATTGGATGTTGGAAGTTTCCCTGGAAGCTCTGTCATTTGGAGGCTGACATAAAAAAAGGGTGAAGGTCTCCTAATTGTCCCCCATGGCGGCACACTTCCAGCAAATCTCGTGCATTATTACGATGATTACCACGATCTTAATCATTACATTTGGGAACCTTTCATTTTTATGAGGTCAAGGAATAACATTTTGTCACTCTCTCTTCAATAGCGTACAAGACCATCATTGAATTGTTTTCATGGCTGCACATCTCAAATTAGAGATGTGAACATTCGCTTCTGCTTCCGTGTGGTCTTCAATATTGGGAATGGTCTTTTGTTGTTTTAAGGGTTTTTGTGTGGTCTTCAATATTGGGAATGGTCTTTTGTTGTTTTAAGGGTTTTTGTGTGGTTTTCAATATTGGGAATGGTCTTTTGTTGTTTTAAGGGTTTTTGTGTGGTCTTCAATATTGGGAATGGTCTTTTGTTGTTTTAAGGTTTTTGTGTGGTCTTCAATATTGGGAATGGTCTTTTGTTGTTTTAAGGGTTTTTGTTTAAAGTGTCGCCTATTTCACTGATTTCTACATTAACATGGATGTGTTCTTCATAGTTTTTTGATTATCTCAAATTTATTAATTCCCCATTGAAGTTTCTCTCTCATTTGTCTTTAAGTATTTCCTTAATGCTTATTCTCCATAAAGCGTATCACTCTATGAACGGTTTACCCCCTTTTCTAATCAAAGATATACAGACTCCGCTCCTTCTATGCAGACGATTCACATTACACAACCTAATCAGGGAAGGAGTCTAACAAAGATAACTTCGGGGGATTCGGTCAAATAGTCAACTTCTGTGGGTTGACTGCTCTGATAACGTCGATCCAATCTTTGCAATTGTTTTTAATGGAAATTATTGTTCATGATAAAAGAAAAATAAGAATAACTATTAGCATCGTTGTCCGGGACACTCAAGATGAATGCGATTAATGAGCAAACATTTATTGAGAACCAGATAATCAGCTCGACCACCGTAGTGATAGTTCATAGACACACAATATACCGAGGTACTTAATGTTCTTAACATGGCTTTAGTACAAGACAAGAAGGCAATAGACTGCATCCTGTGTAGACTCTATCGGGTGACGTCACGCACCTAGGGAGAGGAGGGGGTCATGCATTTATGACGATGTGTGACGAGGATAGTGCTTTAAAAAAAAAATGTGACGTCACATCAAAAAAGCTGGGAACTTTAAATAAAAGTTCCACTTAAATATTTAATTGCTTGCAATTTATTTAACGACGTCTTTAAAGGCTTCCCACGTGTTACGATATCGGGGTGCAGACTTACACTAGATACATATTCAGATGACACATTAAAAAAATTATTTTGCTACATGCTAATTTTTAATGAGAAAATACGTCTTTTAAGGGTTGGGGGTCAAATCTTAATTAAGATGTCACATTGGAGGGGGGGGTCTAAATTTTGTGACGAAGTGTGATGATGGTGAGGAGGTTTAAAATCGGCAATAATCGCGTGACGTCATTTATGGACGGCCCCCAAGGCAAATGGTTTAAAACCATCGCATGTGCCGATGTCAACAGGTCGCATCAGTCAGAAACCTTACTCGGACCCAGTCAAACAGGTCATTTTCTGAGTTTTATCTTGACTTACCCAATCAGCCAGCACATTTACTCAGTCACCCAGCACATTTACCCAATCAGCCATCACATTTACCCAATCAGCCATCACATTTACCCAATCACCCATCAAATTTAACCAATCAGCCAGCATATTTACTCAATCAGCCAGCACATTTACCCAATCAGCCAGCACATTTACCCAATCAGCCAACAAATTTAACCAATCAGCCATCACATTTACCCAATCAGCCATCACATTTACTCAGTCAGCCATCACATTTACCCAATCAGCCATCACATTTACCCAATCAGCCATCACATTTACCCAATCAACCAGCACATTTACCCAATCAGCCATCACATTTAGCCATTCAGTCATCACATTTACCCAATCAGCCATCACATTTACCCAGTCACCCAGCACATTTACCCAATCAGCCATCACATTTACCCAGTCACCCAGCACATTTACCCAATCACCCAGCACATTTACCCAATCAGCCAGCACATTTACCCAATCAGCCATCACATTTACCCAAATCAGCCATCACATTTACCCAATCAGGCAGCACATTTACCCAATCAGCCATCACATTTACCCAATCAACCAGCACATTTACCCAATCAGCCATCACATTTACCCAATCAGCCAGCACATTTACCCAATCAGCCATCACATTTACCCAATCAGCCATCACATTTACCCAATCAGCCAGCACATTTACCCAATCAACTAGCACATTTACCCAATCAGCCATCACATTTACCCAATCAGCCATCACATTTACCCAATCACCCATCAAATTTACCCAATCAGCCATCACATTTACCCAATCAGCCATCACATTTACCCAATCAGCCATCACATTTACCCAATCAGCCATCACATTTACCCAATCAGCCAGCACATTTACCCAATCAGCCATCACACTTACCCAATCAGCCATCACATTTACCCAATTAGCCAGCACATTTACCCAATCAGCCATCACATTTACCCAATCAGCCATCACATTTACCCAATCAGCCATCACATTTACCCAATCAGCCATCACATTTACCCAATCAGTCATCACATTTACCCCGCCACACAGCACATATCATCAGTTTCATCCCTCATTGAGTTCAGAGGATATAAGAATCTTAACCCCCAAGCAATGGGAAGAAAAATTTGTTATTTTTAAAGAAAACAGAAATGTAAATTTTCAAAATTGTTTTATGCTAAAATCCTCCGGCACGCGTGTGTTATATTTCACTTTCATTATCAGAACTTTGTTTTACAAAGGTATCTTCTGTTTTACAACGGTATCTTCTGTTTTTACAACGGTATCTTCTGTTTTACAAAGGTATCTTCTGTTTTACAAAGGTATCTTCTGTTTTACAACGGTATCTTCTGTTTTACAACGGTATCTTCTGTTTTACAACGGTATCTTCTGTTTTTACAACGGTATCTTCTGTTTTACAAAGGTATCTTCTGTTTTACAACGGTATCTTCTGTTTTTACAAAGGTATCTTCTGTTTTTACAAAGGTATCTTCTGTTCTACAACGGTATCTTCTGTTTTACAACGGTATCTTCTGTTTTACAACGGTATCTTCTGTTTTACAACGGTATCTTCTGTTTTACAACGGTATCTTCCGTTTTACAACGGCATCTTCTGTTTTACAACGGTATCTTCTGTTTTACAACGGTATCTTCTGTTTTACAACGGTATCTTCTGTTTTTACAAAGGTATCTTCTGTTTTTACAAAGGTATCTTCTGTTTTACAACGGTATCTTCTGTTTTACAACGGTATCTTCTGTTTTACAACGGTATCTTCTGTTTTACAACGGTATCTTCTGCTTTACAACGGTATCTTCTGTTTTACAACGGTATCTTCTGTTTTACAAAGGTATCTTCTGTTTTACAAAGTTATCTTCTGTTTTACAACGGTATCTTCTGTTTTACAACGGTATCTTCGGTTTTCACAAAGGTATCTTCTGTTTTACAAAGGTATCTTTTGTTTTACAAAGGTATCTTCTGTTTTACAAAGATATCTTCTGTTTTACAAAGGTATCTTCTGTTTTACAAAGGTATCTTCTGTTTTATAAAGGTATCTTCTGTTTTACAAAGGTATCTTCTGTTTTAACCATACACATTTTCGAATAGTTCATGAGAGTTTTGAAAACGTGAAAATAAACAAAATATTCTTTACTTGTTTACAACAAAGTTATTAATCGTGTCAAGGACGTTCACTTGACATTCAGGATACAAACACAACGAATCCGACTACTCTACTATCGTGACTATTGGCTTTTTGATTTCTGGGGTATTGAACGGTAAATAATTGTTTGAGTTATTTATTGTAAGCAGGCAGTAGTAAATAAATACAGTCTAATCAATTCCTCCTGGATGGAATGAAAATTCTCTAAATATGTGGGATGACAGTTTGAAATATTTTGATTGAAATTCCAGGCTTTGGGTATTTATATACTCACAAGACTAAATACATTATCTTCAATTACTGATGTCTTTATGATAATTTTTTTTTTCGAATAATTTTGAGCTTGAACAATGAATCTGATAGATTCTATATTCTTAACGCAAATAAAAAGTCATTTTTATTTAATTTTTGGATGAAGTTTTCTTTGTTGAAATTAAGTTCTCTGCTGATGTCAAGTTCTTGGTTGGAATTATGTTCCGAAGAAAAGTCAAGTTCTTGGTTGGAATTATGTCCCATCCTAAGAAAAGTCCAGTTCCTTGGTGAATTTAAGTGCCTTGTTAAAGTCAAGGATTTTTGTGTATTCAAAGTCCATTTTTAAGTCAAGTTTCTGTCTGAAGTCACGTTGCCGCAGTCATTTTTAAGCCAGATGATCGCTTGCCATCCATGTGACGTCATTTCCGTTGATTTCATGTCCCTTGAGCCATTTGAGCCAATTCAAAGCCATTTTATTTGATGATGAAATGTCTGTCGAGGTTATTGCTCTTCTTGAGAGGAACCTAGTCCCCTCCCCTCCCCTCCCCCCACCTTAAACCATTTAATCTATATAATAATGCGCCTAAGCACATTTCCGTCCGTCAGTGTGTGTGTGTGTGTGAAGCCCCTATACCACGCAACTCTTGCTAACTTTTTTTAAAAATTGAAAATATAGACGTAAAATCATAATGATTTTGGGTTTGAGAATAACAGAGGGTGTGGTTTTGCGCGCCGTAAAAAAACAATTAAGTGGCGTCATGAAGCTTTTATTATATTAATTTTTTTGATGTTACTTTTTATCTTGATTATAATCCGAGTGTGTGAATATGCATGTGTGCGAGTGTGTTTATGTGTATGTGTGTAAGTGCGTCTGTGTGTGCGTGTGACTGTGTGTTTGTATTAGTTGTGAAATAACGATTTAATTCATAGATTGCTAAAAGTGAAATTAAATATTGAAAAGACGTTACCACGTAATGGTTTATGTATAGTTAAAATTATGCAAATCCGTTAATTTTATGAACACAAGTTTCTGCCGATGCGATCTTTGTGGTTGCTTGAATAAAAGATAACGGGAAGTCATTGAATGTGACTTAAAAAACTGTTAATGAGAAGATCAATCTCCAATCATTTTTTCAAAGATGGTTTTACTTTATTTAAGAAGAATTTAGCCCTTGCGCATTTGTTGGACGATTACTCGCATGAATTGCCACAATGGAAAATAAACAGTGAAATGAACTTATAGTCGCTATTGAAAGTGCATTATTTATAGTTATAATATGTAATTGGATAAGATTGAGGCTAATTAGCGCTAATTAAAAAAATGGAACCTTTCTAAATTTTTAATTGTATTTTACAATAATAAAATCACACGAAGATGGGTCGAACTAATTAATTTCTTTTAGTCACTGCTACATAACTATAGAAATAAATGTGAAGAAATTATTTAATTGCAGACGAAATATCAATTTTACATTTTAATATAAGCTTTTATACATCTACGTATATAATCAGATAGAGGCAAATATTCTACGGGCGTATAACAAGTCAAAATTACAGAAAATGAAATTTCTTAATAGAAAAATTAACACGGAACCGCTTTTGAAACATTTAA